>JACBYL010000286.1:0-25145 GCA_015266385.1 Trichoderma oligosporum | reverse complement strand
CGACTGCATGACTGAGTTTTCCTTGATAGATTCCACTAAGCTCTATAACTTATAGTCAGTCATAGATCGATAGCTGCAGTGAATTATCCCTATTCTCTATTATTTTGATGTAGAACTGGATTTATGCAGAGAATTCCTAGAAACACCAAGCTCGCCCTATATAATTGAGTAACATATATATAGCGATAGATGGCAATATAGGCAACAATAGGGTCCTGTCATGTTACGCCTAATGAAGGTGTTTTCTCTCTCTTTACTGTTCATGTAAATATATATTGTAAGAACCTCTTCTTCTTCCTCTCTCCTCTATTTGCTTCTCTCCCTCCCTCCCTCCCTCCCTCCTACTTTTTCTTCTTTCCTTTTATATAAAAAAGGTGAAGCGAGCTCTAGATCGTCTTTCATTTACCTTAATTTTTTCTCCCCAATAAAACGTTTTGCTGATTCCAACTAGAAATGAGTTATCGCGGGGCAACACCGATGCCGCTCACTCATCAACAAAATGGACTTGTTGAAAGTAGGACCAGCATCAAACGCTAGAGAAATTGAACAGTAGCACATGATTAAATATAGCGAATATCGATCAATTATTCCGTATGGTAGATGATGCCACTGTCGATGCTGTGATTGTGTCATCTATATTGAACCTCCTTTCTTCTTCCGTGCTTAACTTTATAACTGTCATAGTTTTTGTTTTTTGTTTCTTTCTTTGCTCTTTCATTCAGTAATGCGCAGGTGGTTCTTACAATCGGAACACAATATCAAGATTGTGCTGCTGGTGAAGCTCGAACGCACATCGCGCAAAATAACTGTGGAGAGGTGGGAGGAAGAGCAGCGAGGGCCTTTGTGCGGGAGCTACGACAACTCGTTGGGGATCTATGTGGAAAGAAGTTCAATATCCATCTTGAATATATATACTCACATCTCAAGCATCAACACCCAATCCGAGTATTAAATAGTTGTACAACTTTTCATAATGGCTTACTTGGCTATGAATGGCTTGAAAAGCGTTACATGTGCATGCTTGGAAAAATCAAACCGTATAAGAAGAATAAATAGCCTTTATCACCAAACAAGCAACTCTACTCGGTATCCTTAAGATTAATCACCACCTATCATCCATTTCTCCTCGCTGTTGTATCTATAGACGAGTTCAAATATATATACAATCAAAGTAATACGCTCCAAACCCGCTCGCTCCCCTTTCCTTAGCCACTCATATAAACCCATACTTGATTTAAGCCACTTTACATTTATTTTTTAATGCATAAGAAAAACAAGGGAATATTCAAAGCCCTCAAGCGGTACAAACAGCTGCTTTGGGGGGGGGGGAAAGAGGAGGGAAAAGGAAAAATGGGAAAAATAAAATAAAAATCAACTTCCTCTTATGCGAACAACGTACATGCCGTTGCGTTGAGCTGAGTGCAGTATGTCATCTGAATAGGCATGGCGTTGACACCACGAGCAAGCATGCGTTCTCGGAACTCGTTTAACCGCGGCACCACTTCAAGCTGGCTGCGGTTCTGTCCAGTCGCATCGACATTGCCCGACCACCAAACCTCACCAGCGGCACTGGCACGGGGCCAAATGATATTGTCCAGGTTGCTCGCGTCAAGTAACTCACTCCACACGGCAATCTCTCCACCTAGAACGTTCTTGGCGCGCGCCTTGGACACACCAGCGGCAGGGTCGTGTGAGTAAATGAGCCTCCAGTTCTTGGTGGGAGCGCACCAATCGCTGAACGGATAGTAAGTGTCGAAGGATGCGCCGTTGGGGAAGTTGACCCACTGGCCGCGGCCACAATCCAGGTACTAGAAGAATGTCTTGTCAGCGTCATCACGTTCTATCAAGTATCTAAAATTAAAGTCCTGGTTCAAACTCACATAAAAGTTATAGTCGCTGTCGACGACCTTGTGGCCAGCTTCAGCCAGGTCCTTGACAGCACTACCACCCAGCCATGACTGAACAACGGTATCATTGCCAAGCGTCAAATTCCAAGTTGAAACCATCTCCTCCCAGACAAAAGGCGACAGGCCAGCAGCCCGGACCTTGGCATGAGCAAAGTTGATAAACTTTTGCAGAAGAGGCCGCAGAACATCGGTTTGATTTGACCTCACGTGGGGGTCGAGCATGGAGTCGTTAGCATTGAGCTCATCACCACCGGTGTGGAAGTAGGCGCTGTAAGGCGCGACACGAGGCAAAAGGTCGTCAAACAGCTTTTCAACAAAGTTATACACCTGGGTGTTGTTTATGGAAAAGGCACCACACGGTGGTTCGGCGCAGTAGTATTGGTAAGGCATCTGCTCGTAGGCAACGATAAGATCGCTGTAAGCAAGGTTAACAACACCAATATGGCCGGGCATATCAATTTCCGTGATAACCTCAACGCCACGGTCGACGCCGTATTGGTAAATGCTTGCAATGTCTGATGGAGAGTAGATTAGGCTCGAGTGATAAGCACCAAGCTGAGATAGCTTAGGCAGTGAGGGAATCACCAACGGCCATGACTGCGAGTCGGTAATGTGCAGGTGCAAGCGGTTAAGCTTGTTCCAGGACATGGCATCAATGGTCCTCTTGATGTCAGCGACTGTCTGGTAGGTGCGGGCAAGGTCAAGCATAACACCGCGGTGAGGATACTTGGGCGAATCCTGGATGGAGACTGGTGCCTGTGTCGTATAGAAATAGGGTCCTGCTGAGTGCTGGTAGAAGAGTTGCGAGAAGGTCTCGAGCGCGTGCAGGATACCCGTAGAGGACTTGGCGTTGATGTTAACCTGTCCATTCTTGGACAAAGTCAACGAATACGACTCATCAACGTCTCCAGCACGGGGCTTGAACGTCGATGGTGTATCCTTCCCAGTCTGCACAATTGCGATAGTCTGGATTCGGTTCTGGGTAGCCAGTCGGGGCTCAAAGTTGGCGTTGCGTGGGTTAAGCTTCCATGGCACAAAGTTGGTGTTGAAGATGGACTGGAATGCTCGCGCAACACCGCCTTGGACAATTTGCTGGCTGTTAAAGTGGGAGGTAGCCGGTGGGTTGTATCCGCGTGTAGTAATCTATTGCCAGATCATTAGTTAGTCATTGATGTCTATAGACATCGCTGAGTCGTGTGATTTCAACAAGCGTTTTGAATAACATACCGGTACTCCATTATAAGTGACCCTCACGGCTTGGTCAATGAAGAGCACTTCGTTACCGGTCGACAACTTCTGGGGAATGGGCCACAGCGCATTTGCAGGGCTGAAAGCCAATGTGGCAATCGCGAGGATCGCCTTGGGCAGCATGATAGGCGACTAGGAGATACGAATGAAGAAATTATATTAAAAGAAAAAAAAATTGTGATATAATATTCTGTGAGGCTTGCAGCAAGTCGGTCCTATATGGATGTCGCGTTCGAATCAGACGCGAATCTCACCAACGGCACTACTACCATTGCTCTTAAGACCCGGGGCCCAGCCGATATTTAAATAACTAATGACAGCACGCGATTTCTGCGAATTTTAGAAATCGGCATCAATCCTAAAGAAGAAGCCGTTGTGGGTGGCCCCTTGACGTGCGACAGGCAAGTTCGATGATCCAGAGACCGGATACCTACCCAAGCAACCTGGGTAGTACTCCGTACTCCATACCTACTCTACCTAGTATATTACCTTAATACTCATCCATGCCAGGTAGTAGCAGTACTCCATACCATACGTTATCAATGCCAGTGAGAATGTACAAGTATGTATCATCCGGTCGGCAGGTCGGCAGCCAACGGACAAGGTATGCCTGTTTGCCGAATAAAACTGAGGCTGAGTGATGGCTGCATGTCCTCCAAAGATGGGGAAGCTTCCCTGTTGGTGATGAGAAGCTGTGGCGTTCTGCTGGGACCCGAATTGACTGGGTGTCTCTGAGCGCCGCAACGTTACCTTCTATGAACTTTTTCTTTCCTTGGTGAACGCAGCACTCCGCATGTTCTGGCAACCAACAGCAATTAGGCGTCTCCCTCACTAGCACTGCGTTTATTTCAATATGTGGAAGAATGTTTGGCGAGAAGAGCTAAGAGAAGTTGGCAATCAATGCCAATAAGGGGAAGAAAGAAAGACAGAAAGAAAAGAAAACGAATCGGGTACACAATTGGTGACGCTGAAGGTTTGGCAAAACGTTTTAGCTGCTAACGCGGGCATGAAAACACCACCTTGAGATTCAGTGCTTGTACATAAGTAAGATACTCCTCCGTCTTACTTGTACCTCAAATGCCGCTGACAGATAGAGAAGCAGCATGATGTCCAGAGGGGGATCTGACTAGATCTAGGTACTACTTCGTTCAAGTACGTACCATTATAGTTCCATGCTGCAGACTCGGCAAAAGCGCTATTAAGCATGACCAACAAGGTGCGGATGACTCTGTACTGGGTACAGTAATTGCCATCATGCATCACCGCACCTTTGTGCCGTGCCAGAAATTGACCTGCGGGTCTCCCAAGACATCAATGTCTCAAAGGCAATGGAACGACCGAGCCCATAAGCTGAAGCTGCAGTGCTACACGCCAGCTGTCCATCGAGAGGTTATTCGATCCATCCATTGAGACATGCCGGGCCGAGAGGCAGCCATTGTGCGATACAAAGTAGTAACCCAAGCCCACGCTGCTTCGCTTCTTTGTCCCCTCCTTGTTTTTTTCCTTCTCTTTTCCCCCTTTTCTTTCTCTTTTTTCTGGGGATCGGTAATTGGCCAGTGGTGTTGCCTTTGTGCCGCTGGTTTCGGGACTTTGTTTCTCGTCAACTATTTGACCATGCTGCTAGGTCGCTTATGGCATTTTGCTAGGATGCCAGGGCCGGGGGGTTCCTCTTTGTGTGGCTGGCTTTTGAAAGGAAAATGGTTGGATCCCCTTTGGAGAATCCTTGATTGCGATCATCATGCGGGGGGGTCGCCTCTCCACGGGCCGTTATCACGGGCCAATCAGTAGCCGGATAAGCCTTAGTCCGGGGGCCACTACGAAAACCTCATTGATACAAGAAGTACTCGTACAGGCATGTACGAGTATGTGCTTAGTCTGTATCAGGAATCTGTCAATGCAACTTACTATTTGCACAAGTTATGGTCTTCGGTGGTTTGCCGGGTTATCTTGCGGGGCCCTCTGGGACCTAGACAGGGGACGGGGGAATGTGAGGCGAGATATTGACATACCCAGTACATGTAGTTATCTCGATCCCTCTTTTGCTGACCTCTGTGTTATCGCCCACAGGTAGGAACGGAGACATACTTTGCACCAATGTAAGCACAGAGCCCTTGTGCTATGTATCTATCTATCGAGATAAATCACTAATCATAAGTGACACTTATTCTTTACCTATACAGTACAAGTGTCATGCTCATACTTGTACAGCGCTTTTTGCAAGGTATAGGAAGACATTGTTCTATGGGCCACTACGGAGCAAGAATTGCTCCGTAATCTCAACTGCAGACCTTGGGGCTATCATGGTCCCTGCGCTTAGACAAAAGGCCCTTTGTCTCCATTGGCTTTTTTTAATGATCAAGTACGGGAGCACCATCTGGTTACAATATAATCTTTGTCGTATGTACCCTTGGCATTATGGTAACCTCACCTCACCTCCCCGACCCCTCTTGTGGCGTGCATTTGTAGTATGCAGGACATGCTGCTTCTCTGGCGCCGTCGCCTTTATAGAACTACCTACAAGTATACTTGTATATTAGGGAGCCATCTGATGATGCTTTGTTCGCTAGTCACCTTGACTGGCATGTTGATAGCATTACCTACTTGATCGTTAGGTTACACTCTGTAGCACAACAATCATGGGTATCATCGGCGAAGCGGCATGTAACACTGGCTCGTGGTATCAGGTTGCTTTGGTCAGTGCTAGCCTTTAGTAATTTGCCAGCCCTCTCCAAGAGACTGGGCCCAATACCACATGATGCAAGCCCGTTTGTGATGGATGCTTGGTCTAAGTATGTAGTATGATTCTACTATGATATTGAATACCGCTGGGACTTCCCAGTAGTAAGTTACCATCTCTTATGGTTGCTTGGTGTTGAATTGCAAATCATTTCTTGATTGGTAAATCATCCTAGATAACCCGGTCCCTCAACACTATTACGATGAGAAACCACTGTATCTTGTATAATGCAAGTCTTGCGTGCTATATATCTTAGATGGCAAGCTGTAAGATTGGGAATGATGAGAACCAGCTCAGCGCTTGATACTTATGCCAATGCTCAGTTCACGTATCCCGATCGATTGTGTAACTCGTACAAAGTACGGAGTACTCTGCTAATTTATAATGGCTATGAGAGGCAACACAGCATTGACGGTTATCATGAGCTTCGCATTTTAGCAAAACTATCTATACATAGCTGAATGCGGAGCTAATGTACCAGTTATTTAGCCAGATTTTGATGGGCATTCTGTAGATTTGGAGATTGTGGGGAGAGCTTTGGAAATCTAGATTGCTGAGTTGGATGAGCCTCAAGGCTGCTGATGCGAAGCACAAGATATAATTTAAGGCCTTGTCAACTTGTCAGAAAGAAAGAAAATAAACTAAAGATAAAAATTAAATAAAGAGAACGACCAACTAGGGACCATTTTAATTGTCTTCGGAGAACGTTATCAATGAATACCTCAACCTCTTGTTGATGTTATTGAATATTGTTTCATTGGTTCACTAACTAGTCCCTGAGAATACCATCTACGTGTACTTCGTAGATCTCGACAATTATGAAGCTTACTAACACGCTGAACTTGTACCCAAGTACTCCGTACTCGTGGAAAGAAATGCTGGTGGCACGTGAGTACTTCTGCGAGTAGCCTTTTGCAGCGCTTCTAAAAAAAGAAAGAAAAGAGAAAAGAGACGGAAAAAGAAGAAGGAAAAAGAAAAAAAGAAAAGAATAAGACAAAGCATAAGCATTTGCCACTGATAAACAAAAAAGGTCTAGTAATAGATTTCAGCCTACGTGATTTACTAGACTGTACGGTAGCTCGGAACACCCTTTCAACGGACAGCTCAAAGCTGATGACAAAAACACATTTGCCATCAATAAAGAATGAATCACGTGACATCACTTTTGACCCATTCTTTTGGGTTCCCTTACAGTCAAGAAGAACTTTGAGAACTTCAACCGCTACATGTGAGCCAGAGTAGGCCGCCTTTTTCGTCATTACAATATCCCTCACACTTGTTGCGATTGCGCAGATTTCGCGATATTTTAACATACATAACGCCTGTTCGCAAAAGCCGTACTAGATACGACTGACTTTTGCCGCGCGATTCTCTCCCGCCAATAGATTAAACGCGTCTCAAAGGTTGGTCATAGCAAAAGCTAGAGCCATACTGGTTATCCAAACGCAGCATTCCTTACCTCGACACCATGTCTGTTGAGATCGGCCTCGGCACTCCGCTGGCGGACGCCCTCAATGCTGCAATTCAACCGAAGCTGCTTGAGGTTGGATGGGGTACTGGAGGTAGCGATGATTCCGCACTCGCCGAGTACATCATTCTGATGCTGGTCAATGGCAAGACCCAAGATCAGATCGCTGCGGAGCTTTCCGGAGACCTTCTGAATTTGTCTCCTGATGATCCTGTTGTTCATGACTTCTCCAAATGGCTCTTTGATCAGATCCATATTCTTGGCGCGCATGGTGGCCAAGGAAACGGCGGTGACTCCATGTCCGGCTTCTCACAAGACGATGTCGCGAGCGGAGAGATGGACACTGACATGGGCTCTCAGGATATGTCTGAGCTCAACGCGTGAGTACAGGTCTTTTACGTTGATGAAACATTGATTCATTCTTGATCTTTTGAGCTAACTTTTATCTTTAAAAAGACCAACCGGCCCTCGCTCAATGCGCAACGGTAACTTCAGAGGAGGACGAGACAAACGATTGTTTGGGCACATGTCCAAAGCCATGGACCGATCAAATGACAATGTGCTTCACCGAGTTCGTGGACAAACGGGTAACGAAAGGATCAACACACATGGGCGTGCTCCCCCAACCGGCCCGCGTGGCGGTCGAGGTGGGATGATTCGGAATCACAACAACGGCCGCGGCATGGCGGCTGGTCCAATGCCGGGTGCTGCTGGTGGACCACCTTTCCCACAGTGGCCGATGCAAGGCCAGCCTTCTCAGATTGACGTAATGGCTTTGCTAGAACAGCAAAGCCAAATGATGCTAGAGCTTTCTCAACAGATGATGAACACTGGAAATAGAGGATTTGGTAATCAGCGACGGGGGAAGTCTTTGTTTGAGAGAACTCAAGATCCTCGCCACAAGAACAACTTCCGTCGAGGTCAAGGTCAGCCTGACGCGAACGGAGACGACGCGAACACAGATACTGCTGTCGAGGGCGACGACGTCGATATGTCAGGAGGCAAGCGTGAGCTTCCAAATCCAGACGACACAGTGTGCAAGTACAATCTTCACTGCACCAACAAAGATTGTAAATTTGCACATCAGTCGCCGGCAGCGCCTCCAGGAACTTCTGTAGACGTTAACGATGTTTGTGGCTTTGGCGCCGCTTGCAAGAACCGCAAGTGTGTTGGACGCCACCCTTCACCGGCCGCAAGACTTGCACACCAGAGCGAGCAAGACTGCAAATTCTTCCCCAACTGCCAAAATCCTCGATGCCCATTCAAACACCCTTCGATGCCCCTTTGCCGCAATGGTGCAGACTGCACAACGGAAAACTGCAAGTTTACACATGTCAAAACAAAGTGTAAATATAGCCCTTGTCTAAACCCCACCTGCCCCTTTGCGCATGAAGAGGGCCAACAAGGAGGCTTCAAAGACAAGGTTTGGACACCAGGCCAGGGCCACGTTAGCGAGAGAAAGTTTGTCGACGACGGGGTTGAAGAGGAACTGATCAAGCCGGACACAGAAAACACGGAAGAGATGGCGGAAGATGAAGAAATCATTGGCTGAGGAGGGACAATATTGAATAAAAATAAAAGGATGGAAAGTTCTCTGAATACTGCGCATCTCTTGTTGATGCCCCCTGGTTCAGCTGCTACAAGATGGCCGTTTCCGTGCCGTGTATGACTTTTTTTTTTCACTCCGGGCTCGGAGGGCCTGTACGATTATGCTGGACGTATATGTTTCTTGTCACTTTGGCAGGGCATGGGAAGGCGTTTTTGGACTGGGAGATATGGGATTTTAACGTACGTGGACATTTATCACAAGTTTTATACACCCCTGGTTGGCATTTGTGAGGTAGAGGCCGATTATTTCGGCCGTAGGCTCGAATCGCAAGAGCCTGGCGACGGATAATACCAGATATTTTCTCTTTTTTTTTTTTTCTCTCTCTCCTTTTATATGTCCCTTTTGAAATTGATATTGAAGCCTAATTCTTTGGCTGTAAAAGATTAATCAAATGGGCTTTTGGCTCGTAGGAGTAAATATCTCGTGTAATTGGTAGATATTCCGTACCTTACCTTAGTATAACTGTAGTACGGAGTACGGACCAAGCTAATGGAACTACGACCTGTCGGTACCTAAGCTATGGTAACTCTGAATTGTCCAGATGTACGGACGGACTTCTAGATCTCGGAACAAAGTGGGGCCGATCATACCATATAAGTATTACAATTAATGCTCTAGAGGTGGCACCATCAAAACTTTTCATGCTCAATTCATGCTCGATCAGGAGCTTTACAATGAGTAATTGAGCTACAGACATGAGCCTACAGCGCGCGGATAGCGCCGCAGTGGCTCTCCTCAAAATGTCATGTGCCTGGAGGAGGAGCGCCGCAATAGCGACAGTGACAAGTCGATCTGGCGCCTGGCGCATCCTGAGTACAACCATCGGCTCCTCGAGACAAAGATGGAAATCGACTTCGGCATCGAGTCCGAGGAGCGATGGAAGTGCTGCCGCGACGGCGAAACGGAAGAGTGTGAAATTGCCAGAGGACGCAAATGTAGCGGTTCTAGGGGGAGGCCTGACTGGCCTGACGACAGCGTATTACTTGGCTAAGTGGTTGCCATCAACGACCAAGATCACGCTGTTGGAAAGCAGCGATCGCCTTGGTGGATGGATTAAGACGGATAAGGTCCCTGTAAAGGTTGGGGGTGTTGAGGGAATGGTGAATTTTGAGCGTGGGCCGCGATCGTTTTCGTCGTTGAATAAGAGTACTTGGCGGTTTGATGACTTGGTGCTCTGGGATCTGGTGCGTCTATCTACCTACCCACCTTATACCATGTCGTGTTGAGTAAGAGTCGATTTGTATATGGGGAAGAAAGCTAACGAGGTAGCTTTCGCATCGTCTTTTTTTCCCCTTCAAATAGGCACTCGATCTAGGCCTCAGAGTAGTCTCGCCGCCCGATCAGCCCCGATATATCTACTATCCCGATCACCTCGTGCCGCTTCCCCCACATACGAGCATAGCTGCTTTTGCCCGTGAGCCCATTGCCATTGAGTCCTTCATGGCCGGATTCGGATACGTGCTTCGACGGCTCTTTAGCAAAAAGGGCGGAGTACCCGTAGAGGATCTTTCCATCGCTGACTGGATCCATCACATCACGGGGAGCCGCGCCGTGGCCGAGAACTTGGCCTCAGCTATGGTCCACGGTATATACGGAGGCGATATATACAGCCTTAGTGCGCGGAGTGTCCTTGATCGCTTGTACTGGGCTCACTATCTGCCTAATCTGGGGCCCAATGTACGGCACATGGCGCTCACGGAGCAGGCTTTTATGGACTCCATGGCAGAAGATCCGCAGATTCGTAAACTTGCCCAGCAGCCAAGGGGGGCGCTTTTACATTTTGGAGAGGCGGGCATGGAAAGCTTGCCCATTGCGTTGGCGGATGCTCTCAAAGGCCAAGATAATGTTGAGGTTCAGCTCAATGCTAAGGTTACTGACCTTGGCTATGACACCGAGGCAGAACAGGTTCAGGTATGTTTTGACGAATATATATATATATATTGCCTCCCTTCCCTTCTGATTCGCTCTTACTGAAATTTCGTATTCAGATTACAACCCGTCAGAATTCAAACACCATCTCTGAGAAATACCACAAAGTTATTTCCACCCTCCCTTCTCAATACCTCACCCGCATCACCGACAGCATCCCTAGCCTCAACTCCTCCTGCTCTGTATCTATTATGACCGTCAACATCTGGTACCCCCAGCCGAATCTCAAGCCCCCAGGCTTCGGCTACCTCATCCCCATCTCTGTCTCTCCTGAACAGAACCCCGAGCGAGCCCTAGGCGTCTTCTTCGACTCTGATGTCGGTGTCAAGGGTCACAATGAACCAGCTGGCACGAAGCTCTTCGTTCTCATGGGCGGACACTACTACGATGAAAATGATGGTCCAAACGGTCCATCAGCACGCATCCCATCTGAAGAAGAGGCCATTCAGCAGGCAAAGAGGGTTCTTGAGCGCCACCTCGGCATCCCTCAATCCACGCCTTGCTTCGCTATGGCTCGTCTGGCCAAGGATTGCATTCCGCAGTATAAACGCGGCCACCATGATAACTTGATAGCTGCTGATGAAGAGATACGCAAACAATTTGCCGGAAGGTTAGCCGTCACAGGAGGATCTTTTACCAGGATTGGCGCCATGGGTGCGCTGCGTAATGGCTATGATGTCGCCAGGACGGTTGCGAAGGACGACTGGCTCGCAACGGGGTTGGAGCAGATTGAGTTCCCAACTCAGTTTTGTGGAGTGCCCACGGAGAGGATAACAGTGAGGAAATTTTCGAGATAAGGGGAAATAAAAGGGGGGGATCTGTATGATTCTATGATAGGTATAGATGGACAGGCAAACATACAAAAGAGGTACTACTAGTATCACTACTATTATGAGTTACCTATATATAGACTTCATAAAAGAAATCCGAGATTGGAAAAAAAAAAAAAAAAGAATATGTACTGCACGTATGCACATATTGATTACCGAACATCTATCTCATAAGTAGATACCTCCCCTTTCTTTAAGCCCCTCTCAATAATGGATCAAAAGTCCAAAAAAAAGTCATGCCCTTCCATCCAGCCATGCTCTTATACCAAGTTCATCTCAAGCATACACTGTTCCACCACCTACCCACCCACCTTAGCCAGCCATTTCATGAGAGAGAGAAAGATAAAAGAAAAAATTGAAAAAAAAAGAAGAGGAAGTAAAAAAAATTTCAAGAAGAGGAGGGAAATTCGCAATAGTGGCCCTGCTGATATGTTCCCATTATCCAAACTTTCTCGCTGACTTGTGAGTTATTGCACGTTCCACTCAGAGGTATCATTAGGTTTTTTTTTTAAAAAAAAAAAGAAAAAGAAAAAAGAAAAAGAAAAAGAAGCATGAATGCCAGACAGCCCATACCAAACCGACCAATCCCAAGGGCTTTGGGGGACCCTCCCCATCTTTTCAAAACAAAATCTAGACGTTTTTCCCGTATGCTGCCCTCATGAAATGTGAATATACTTGTCCCCCTATACTGTCTCTAGCTCTGTCTTATTCGCACTTAGTCTAGAGCTATCACCTCTTTTTTCTTGCCGTTTGGTGGTTTTGATGGCCATGTCGATATAGCCCCTCGAATTGCTGTATCAATTGCAAGTAGCATATCCATTACGCCGTCATTGGCTTGAGCTGCTGCACTGGTTGCAAGACCAAGCCAGTTGTTCCCTCTGCCCTCCCAAACAGCTTTCAAAGCTTTGCTAAATTCATCATCCGCTGCATCAGGATCGGAGCGCCAAGCATGCCACCAGCCTTCACCACGACGGGGCCTTATTCGGACATCCAAGCAAATATTCATTTTTGTCTTCTCCCCTTTGGCGCCGGCCTTAAAGATGGTATACTTAAGATTCATCCACATGATGGACTTCATGCTAAAGGTAAGCCGCCCCTGTCCCTTCTTTGACAGCTCGTCCCACTGAGCGTCTAGTTGGTCAATCGCCTTCAGTGCGGGCAATGACACAGGAAGCCAAGCCATGAGGGAGCCAATACCGCCTTCTGTACTCGCTAGATTTCTTGCGAGATCAATGACTCGGAGATGGGGGTTGCCCTTCTCTATGTGAATGTCGATATCTTCGTTGGATAGATCCATCTTTACCCTCCAGCGCTCAGGAGTTGGGGCACTAGCGGCAGCTTCCTCGCTTGATGGCATAGAGAGCGGCGTGCTATAACAAAATACGACTCCTTTCAAAGTAATTGATTCACTGATGATTGCTCCCTTAGCCTTCTCCATGGCTTCGAGAAAGTTGACGAATCTATCAATAGCCTTGATTCGCGACTTGAGAACGTCAAATATTGGCTCAGTGACCCGTCGTTGAATCTGCAAAACAAATTCGCCTCTTTGTGGGTTATAGGAAACGTCTCGATCAACCATGCCCTTCAGAGCAAGGAATTTTGCTGGCCTGCGGACCCGAATCACAGCGTCAGAGGTACATACGAGGCCGTGGGCCGTAACCTGGCCTTCACTCGTTTCTTCGTATCTGGATACCGAATGAACGCCTTTGAACCTGATTGCCACCATGTTCTCTGCCCAGGGCTGCTTGGCTGAGGAAGAAGCCCCCGACTTTGAATGAATCAAAGCAAGAATCTGCATATCTTCGTTCTGTTCAACAATGCCATTTTTCTGCATGTTTGCGACCTCTGCGTCGTCCTGCATCATTGTCGGGAAGATGGCCGAAAGCGCAACCTCGATAGACGGCATCCTGACCTGTTGTGGTAATGACAAATCGATACTACCATTGGACTGACTCTTGATCTTGCGCCGATGCAGCTCTCTCATGTCGACTGACTGTGTTATCATGCCGGCCGCGAATAGATTCAGATTGTCCCAAAAGGTGCCTGATACTCGAGGAGCTCCCCTATTCAATGGAAGTTTAGTATGGAATTTGGAAAACCCATTTGCATTGGCGGAATCGCTGCATACTCAGTTAGTTTAAGAAAAGAAAAAAAAAGAAACCCTCCTAGAACAGATTTCAGATAGCGGTATATGAACTCACGTCTCAAGAAGCCACCACTCGTCCCCGTCCAAACTAAGAATTACAACAACAAACCAAGACGACCCCCATCCTCCGTGTTGGAGCCATAGTGTTCGACTCCATTTACGCATTTTGGTTATTGATTTCAATTCATCCACATTTACTGGCGCTTTCCGAACAAGCCAGCCTCTAGCGGTTCCCATTCGACCTAGCTCATCTTCAATGATTGCGCATCGTAGATGTTCTAAAAAGTTGACACCGTCTTCAGCTGGATTTTTACCATTGTTCAACTGAAGCTCTGGCTGAATGGAGAATTTTGAGTGTGGCTTCATGGCAAAAGCACCACTTGTTGGCTCGATCAAGAGCGACACTGCGCCACCGTAACCTACTTGCAATATTAAGCAAGAGGCTATTGGGTCAGTTTTGGAGATGTTTAACGTCACGCCAGTTTCGCGATTCTTGAATCTCGGGGCTGCTAACAATCCGATATGGATGCTTGAGAGGATGAATTCAATATGCCGCCCGACGACGTCTTTTAGTAAGAATTCTGCTGATAGATTCTCAACGTTTACCTCAATTTCGATGTCTTTGACCTCTTTGCCGTCGCGGTACCATTTTGCTACCAAGAAACTTGACGCCTTCGGATCTGGTCTGCCCCCCTGCTTACGCCCACTGCTTACCGCTACCAGAATCCAATTTTTCAAGCCTGTAGCTGGTGAACGAGACGTCCAGTACTGAATGGCTAAAGCTCGATTTAAGGGCTCCACCATCAATGTGTTACTCCACGATGTTCGGCTCAATTGCAATGCTTGGCGCTTCAGCTCATTTATCTTCGCGGTCAATACGTATTCGTGTAAGAACTGATAACAGCCTGCTAATCCATCTTTTGCGAGCGCCTCGTTGACACAACTCTCTAGATACGTTCGTAAGGATTCAGGGAGAGATAATGCTGCTGGTCGAAAGGCGAATCTGAAATCGATGAACCAAAACTGCTTCTCAAAATCTTCGTCGGCGATTGTCAAATCCACCTCGAATTCCCCAGCAACCTTGAAAGTAACTCGGCCTGATTCAATCGTGTAATTTCGGAATTGGTATGGAATTTTATCAAAATCTTCTAGGTTCAGTCTCAGAGATAGTAACGTATCTAAATCCCCGATACCTCTTAGCTGCTCCTCTATCGTCAAAGGAGGCAGCTCGATGTATTGAAGCTTTAATTAAGAAAAAAAAATTGATTTGTGAGAAAAGACATCAAATAAATTAAGAGCAGAAAGCACTTACGTCAGGCATCCATGGTGCAGTTCCCGTAGAAAGAATTTGCAGCGCAGTCCTGAGATCAGGGCTTGGCATCCGGGCATATGTCAAATCTCGCTTCACGTTCATGATGCTGTCTAGGGCTGTGTCGAAAAGGATCCGCTGTTGGTCGATGTGAAATTTGAGATCAATCAGCTTGCTGACCATGGAAGCTTTCCTGCTCCATTCCACAATAACCAGTGCTTTGACCCATTTTGCGTGCATATCTTGAATGAAGTTCAGCAGTGCTGCCTTCTTTCTGAGGTTGTCACTAGACATATCATCTGGAGCGCTCTGAGTATAATTGGTATTTCCATTCGTTGCAGTAGCAGAGATTGGCATCTTGGCCAACTCGGCAATCTTGTCTTGTATCAAGTTATGAGTGGACTGGGCGAGTCGCGTAAGAAGGAGCGAGAGTGGAACGAAGCCTTGGGTTATGTGAATAATTTCATCGGGGAGATCGTTCATCCTAGATACTTGTTCGATCGGGGAATCAGTTCGCGGTCCACCTGCGGCCCCTCCATTGACAGCGGCGTTGCTTCCATCGTTGGCTGTAGCTGGCGCCTTTCCTTTGTCTAGCGTGCCTCGTGATACATCAATATTCTTGACACCATTAATCCCATTTACGATCGCGTCCTTGCGGTGATCGGAAAGCACGCCATTCTGGCCTCCACTCTCCATCGTGACAACTCCAGGCATCTATCAAGCCGCAGCAAATCGCTGTGATGCCCAGGCTGAAGGTGATAGCAGCACCACGTCCCCTAACAACGCAACAAGCGTGGCTGAAAGAAAGATATCAGGCTGCCGCGCACGTATCATGGAAAGAAATATTCTGTCTTTTTAGGGACGGCGGCAATGGAGCTTGATCATCGAGATCGTCTGCACCAATATGGATAGCCGGGGGCGCGTTAAAAACGATTTCGCATACAAATGGAGAGAGACGAGGTCGATATTCGAGCGGCAAAGGCAGGGAGACTTTTGCGGGCCAGGGTTTCCGATGGAATATATCAAAAAGTTCGATAACGGTAGGCAGCGTCTGCACGTATTGGACGGTTCGGCAACAAGGCTATTATTTATTATTTGCGAAGAAATGACACGAGCGAAGCAGCCCAGAGAATGCGGACGGAGCCTAACTCGAGCACCGATTACTTCAGAACTCGGCGATGCTTAGTATGTGAGAATCAGCGCACTTTGTGTGTGAGAAGGGCGAACAACAGACGCGGATTGGGTCTGGATCTGGGGATGAAGATGATGCGCCAACAAAGCCGCCCTTCTCCGATTTCAAAGATTTGAGGTAATACGGCTAAAGGTTAGTTTTGTACAGATGCTGAAAGCTGTCTGCGTGATCACGTGAATAATATGCACGGACCATGTGAACCTTAAAAGCTCCTTGGAGAGCTCCTCCAATACACTACACTAAGTTACGCTCACATTGAACTCGGAGAAAAAAGGTATTGATTATACAATTTATTAAAGCTGCAAATACCAATATCTTCTTTGATATTGCTCAAGAGATTTTTTTTGGAGGGCTCTCTTTTTAACTTTCAAGCTTAGATAGATATTTCGAGAAAAACATCTAGATTTTTTGTTTTAATCCTCAGCTTCTTGGGGATCCAGTATATGCCACAATGTAGCTCAGATGACGCTCGACTTTTTATAACATCCATAACCCCCTTACAGGTCTATGCCAGGCATCGATTATACGTCCAACACATCATATTTGGGGCCGGATTTCTTCTTCTTCTTCTTTTTCTTTTTCTTTTTTTTTTTTTTTAGCTGCAGCATATGTTACTATACTTGGTCCAATCTGGATCCATCATAATGCAACACAAAACATTGCTGAATACATGGCACCAGCTACTTACAACTTGTTAGGAGGAGCAGCAGAGGTTGTTGGCCACTGGTAGCCAGCGGCATCACTGAACTTGTATCCATATGAAGCTGTGAAGTCATCCAAAACAGCGGGTCCTCGAGATCCTGCACAGACATGTAAGTTTAAAAGATGTTTTCAGGCATCGTGAAATGCGAGCGTGAGCAAATTAGACTAAAACTTACCATAAGGGTATTCCATGGGGATAATCTCCTTGTTATCATCCAGATAGTGTAGCAGGGGGGTGAAAATGCGCCAGCTTGCATCAAGTTCATCATCACGAACAAAGTTGGAGTGATCACCCTTCAAGCAGTCGAGCACGAGTGACTCGTATGCCTCGGGGATCTTGAGATCTGAGAATCGGCGTCGGTAGGTGAGATCAAGCTCGGTGACGACTGTCTGCGTGCTTAGGCCAGGAAGTTTTGAATTCATCTTGATATAGACACTCTCGTTCGGCTGGATGCGCATAACAAGCTCGTTCCGCGGAATGTCCTTGAAGATGCCCGAGGTAACATCCTTAAACTGGATTCTGATTTCTGTCTTTTGCTCGTTCAGTGCCTTACCAGCCTTCATGATGAAGGGAACACCATCCCATCGCTCGTTCTTAATGTAGGCGACGAGCGCGCAGAAGGTTGGGCATCGAGAGTCTTTTGGCACAGTATCATCTTCCTTATATGACGGCCTACTACCATCCAACGACTTTCCGTACTGTCCAATTATAACGTTCTTGGGCTCGATTGCAGGCATGGCTCGGAGGACTCGGACCTTCTCATCTCGAATATCTTCTGAGTCGAAGGAAATAGGGCGTTCCATGGCCAGGAGGGTGAGGACCTGAAGAAGATGGTTTTGCATAACATCTCGGATAATGCCAAACTCATCAAAATAACCTCCACGACCTTCGGTACCAAAGGGCTCCTTGAAGGTGATCTGCACGTTATCGATGTGTTGTCTGTTCCAAGTAGCACCAAGGAAAGAGTTGCCGAAACGCATAATTAGAATATTCTTGACCATCTCCTTTCCGAGGTAGTGGTCAATACGGTAAAGCTCTTCCTCTTTCCAGTCTGGTTCCAGAGACTTCTGAAGCTCACGAGAGCTTGCAAGGTCCTTTCCGAAGGGTTTCTCAATCTGGAAGCTATAAGTTAGAAGGGAAATAATAATAAAGTGTAAGAGCTAAACCAAGAAGAAGAAGAAGAAGAAGAAGAGGAAGAAGATAAAGGCTTACAATAACTCGAGCGATGCCCTTGGACGGGTAGCAGCATTTCTTCAAGTGCTGGGACACGATGGTGAAAACGCTGGGGGGTAGTGCCATGTAGAATAAGCGGTGCGTCTCTGGCCAACCCTTCTCCAACTCATTGAGATGGTCGTTCAAGACTGCGAAAGACTCATCCTTGTCATACTGGCCAGAGATGTAGGTGCAAAGGTTGGTGAACTCCTGGAGCTGTTGCTCAATCTCCTTTGTGGGCGTCTTGATGTATGACTTAACCCGTCGCAGGTACTCCTCATGGTCCATCTTTGTCCTGGCATAGCCAACGATTTTTACGCCCTTGGGCAGGAATTGGTTCCGATACTATACGAGATGGTAAGCTGATGCATGTCCCAACGTTTCCTATACTTGGTTCCCCCCCTTAAAAAAAGCTTATGGCTTGTTCCGTAGCTGATGTTGCTTACCAGACCAAATAGCGCGGGGTACTGCGAGTTACAAAAAGTGTTGTGTTAGCGCGCGCAAAAGATAACAGACAGGAAAAGCTGTGCCAAACTGCGACTCACCGTCTTCTTCTTAGCAAGGTCTCCAGAAGCGCCGAGAACAACAATTGTCGTATTCTCTTTGAGTTCGAGCGCTTGGCTGCATAGCCGTTGTTAGCAAAAAAGACACATTGCCGATGTTTATGAACCGCGAAGCTGCTTGGCTCGACCCCGCCGTTCTTGAAGCTTGTCCGAGGCGTCGCAGTGACGAGAGCTGGTGTCATGGTGGGGTTTGTCGGTACTTACGGCTGGTTGGGGTCCATGGCTGCTGCTGGCCAGAATCTCTCTGAGCTTGAGACTTGATAACTCGATAAAAAGGTGCGACTGTCGAGCTGAGAAAGAAATAGGCGAAAAATACAGCTGGTCTAGTTCTTTGGCGAGGATTGAAGGTGCAGTTTTTCGGTACACGCCTGAGAGAATAAAAGTTCAGAGTTGGGCGAGAGAGGAGAGAGAGAAAAGAGAGAGAGAGTGGGAGAGGTGCTTTGGGGAGGATCGAGGGGGAGGGACGCGGTGGACGGTTGGTTAATTTTTTCAAGGCCTTTCGGGGTTAGAATGCGCTGACGGAGGTATTTAAGCTACTGTCGGGTACCCTTTAGAGCGTTGCTGACCTCCGTTTGTGCCGCTGCCGCTACAGGTACTTGTTGAGGGCAAAGCCATCTCCGCGATAGTCATGTAACCTTTTCCAGGTTCCTTTGGAGAGTCTTCTCCACCATCTAACACGGCACGTTCATAATTTACCAAACATAAGTCGGATCTACCAATGGAACATACTTGTAATAAGAAGATGTCGTTATGGAATAGCAAAGATAATAAATAATACTACTACGCAGCGTGAATTGATATGAGGATGAAGATGAGTTTGTAAGAAGCTTTCTTTAGAGACAGGACAGCTTCTTCCAACCAACTTGGACGGCCTTGAATATTTAGGATTACAAATCCTAATAATTTCTGCACCAAAATCCCTATTTCATACTGAGTTGGAGATAATCGCTGTGATGCTCCTGCTAACCACCTATTGCTCAAATAGGCTTATTTTGGGGTTAAATCATGTAAGCACACTTAGCCGAGGTGTGAAACACAACAGCTGTGTTGGATTGGTATTACTGAGCATATATTCTGTGTTCTCTTTCTAAATTTTACTACTGGATCTAAAATCCTTCTTTAAATCCTCCTTAAATTACTTCGCAGTCCGCAATTGGTTTGCCATTTGCTAGTTTGAACTGCCCTCCCCAACAAAAACTATTGATGTAACCAATTACGTGCGCGTTGCTTTATTCTTGATAAAAGTCGATACTTCAAACAGCGCCTCCGTTTGCCTCTCGCCGTGTATGGAGTATAGCAAACAAATTTCGATAAGTTCAATCCGCTCGAACCGCAAAAAAAGCGCCCAAACACCGCACTGGTGTGGTCCGGTTAGGAGTGGGCATATGAGGATTGGTAATCTGGTTCTGCATGTTTCATGCTCGCTCCGGTTTGTCCCCTCTTTGAGCCCGGGAACTTTTAGACGGCCTGTGGTTGATCAATCACCGCCGCATCTTCCGAGAACAGAACAGGCCGGGTTTAGAAGGAGTCTCGGAGGTTTATAGTATTACGATTACAAAGGCTAGTTTGCCTGATGATATTTATGCGCTTTTCGCCACCAAACATCTTCGTACAAGCTATCCCAGTTATTTGTATCAATCTTGTTCATGGTAGCCTATAGACATGCACTAGTAGAGTATGTAAATTGTCTAGGGTCAATTTTACCAGTTCAACTACCAGGAGGGAGATTCAAAGCGGCATGAGGACATTCTCACTGAATTCATCAAGGATGTTGTGCAGGGCGAGGGGCCGAAGATAATAATCAGCTGGCCAATGACTAAAAGGATAGGCTGCCGGATTTGTCAGTGTCAAGAAGTAGTGCGTAACGGTGCTGTGTAGGGCAAATATTTTGCAACCCACAGAATGTTGAAGAAGAATAACAAACAAACAATATTCAATTAGTAAAAGAGCAGAAGCAATCATCTTAGCCGTTAAGTTATCGGGATGTACCGAACACCTTGGGTTGAGAAGAGAGACTGGGGCCTCTCAGCAAGACGTTGCAAGTCTTTCCCAAACGGGCTAGTCTAGAGAACCCTCTTAGTCAATGGGTAAAGTGTGGCTACGGCTATCGATATAAAAATTCGTGGTAAATGAGGCGGTGCAATCAATTCCAGCCACAACTAATTTAGTGCCCCGTTGCCCTAAGCCAGCACGTGATGTACAGGGCTCAAATTTTCGTGCTAGAGCCACCACACACCATATCGCATCCACCCGACTGCCCTCAGTTCGACATCACGACAAACGACGAGCACCAAACCTCCTAGTACTTTCGGTTACTTGAGAGGGCGGAAGCTACACAACAGTCACAATGCCTTCCGAAAGTGGTCACCGATGTGAGTTATCTCGTCGCTGAATTTTATAAAATGGTCATCTAATTGTACTAACAATCTGGCAGTATACGTCAAGTGAGTAGCCCCGAGTCGCGAATTTCGAACAGCAATATGAAAAGGAGTTGATGCCTCTTTTTTTTTTTTTTTTTTTTTTTTTTTTTTTTTTTTTTGGAGGGAGAGGCCCCGAAATCAATCGCTTCGTTTTATATACCGAAACACGTTCGCAGAATAATCCCCATCGATTGCCTGAAATGAGATGGAACATGGAACCAAATTCGAACGCTGGCTAACGGATATTTAATCATTAGGGGACGTCACCTGAGCTACCAGCGCTCACGTCACCTTACCCACCCTGGCACCAGCCTGATCAAGATCGAGGGCGTTGACGACACAAATGCCGCCAAGTACGTCTTGCGATCCCGAATACTGATAAAACGAAAGAGATTGATACTAATCTGGTGCAATAGCTTCTACCTTGGCAAGAAGATCGCCTACGTCTACCGAGGCCAGAAGGAGATTCGCGGCACCAAGATCCGCGTGATCTGGGGCAAGGTTACTCGACCACACGGTAAAATCTTTTCTCATGCTCTTGATGCCTGCTGGATTCAACTAACGCATTTAATTTAGGTAACTCTGGCGTTGTCCGCGCCAAGTTCACCAAGCCTCTTCCCTCAAAGTCTTTCGGTGCTTCCGTTCGCGTCATGTTGTACCCTTCGTCGATATAAATCGGATTTCGGATTGGAGTTGGTAGTGAGGGCGGTTCTCATTTGGTTGCATTAGTCGAGGCAAGGATAAAGCATATCGCCTTGCTTTGAGGCATTCAATTAAAAAAGACGTCAAATTCCCAACTTCGAAAAGTGCTGAAAACTGGGCATATGTGACTTGACGTATATGGCAGAAATTGTTGCGACTGTTTACTGGGATTTCGAAACGAAACGAAATGAGGATCTGACAGACGATTTCTTCCTTCCATCTTGACCCCCATTTCTCTCTCTCCTAACAAGTTTGGCGCCTGTCTTTTTTTTTTTTTTTTTTTATACATCACTAAAAAAATTTTGTGGCTGGTTTTTTTTTTTTTTTTTTTTTTTCAACTTGGGTTGTGGAGGTTTATTTTCTTTCGTATGCCCATTCAGAAGAAAAAGCTCAAATCACGATGGCCCGGGTTTCGAAGGAATTGAAAAGAGGAAAGATAAAAAAAGATACACGACAGATAGCGGAGTAATCATGACTGATACCTGCTTTTATTACTGTTATTTTTCTTTTTCTTTAAATTTTTTTTTTGGTAATAAGGGATTTTGCACGCACTGCGGGTCGACGCTCCAATCGCCTGCCCACGGCGATTCTCGCACAGAGGGGACAGTCGTTGGTCTATTACGACGTTACTGCAGACGGGTCTATTTCTTTTTGTAATTCCTTCGAAGTCTTCGTAAGATCATGCCAGTGAAGCCTACTATAACCAACAGCCTTGGGAAATGAGACATGTTCCAAATCTGACTTGTAGCGATTTAAATTCCAATGTGAATTCTCTTCTTCCAAGACTTGGATCATCTCTCTATATAAAAGTTAAACCGACATGAGCAAGGCTGATAAGAATCATAGAGCCATATCTATGTGTGTGTGAGGGTGCTGGGAGGTTTTATCTTCGGCATGTATATACATACCATGATATACCTATATATGCCATTATAAAGAGCAGTCTTGCACTACTATACATTCGATGCCGGCTATATAGCTGATTAATCATTTGAGAAGTTGCCAGTCGACTGGTTTGTGTCAGTATGATGATTGCTGGTAGTATGTGGATTTGATGCAGTCAAACCCGTCACTCGTCTTAAGCCAAGTTGTTTAAAAAGTCTAATGAAAAGCCTGCGAACAGTATAATAGTCATACCAAAACTTACATTTCATTTTTAGAAATTTGATTGTTAAATAAATCAAGCAAGCAAATTCACAATTTGATGTAGAGAAGATTTGTTGTTCAGGATTTATCTATGTATCTTATATAAATATAAGTCCAATACTACTAAATAGTATTCAGAGTTAGAATAGTATAGATTCTTCCCATACAAATTTACCGTATTTCCTTCTTTTTCTTTTTCTTTTTCTCTTATTTTTTTTCCGGCGCTAACAGACCTTTGGGCGCAACTGTACTCTATAATTCTGCAACGAATACAAATGAAACATGAACTTCGTAAATAAGGAGCATGAGCCAGGGGCCCCTTCTCCCGGCAAACAGTTGATTTAACTTGATACAAACCCCATAGATAAAGTATTCAAAAGGATGAGAATAGTTAGTCAGGGTTTACACGCTATATCTTATTGAAACTTTGTTTACTTCACACCGCTATCAAATCAACCACATCCAATGAGATGACCAGAGGCGCTTATCGAAAAACAACGTAGGTGTCATTACGCGCCGCATACATGTATGTAGCCCATGCATGCATAAGTCCATCCTGCAGAAGACGTGCTTATGATGCCACGATCAAATAGCTTTTTCCTCTTTTATTTCGCATTAACAGAAAATCAAGGATTCACATTCACTCTAGAAATAGAAAAGCAAAATATGCTGTCGATTTCCCCTTGGCTGATCTACTACAAGAGTAATACTCCGTATGGTGGTAAGGATGTGACATTTTGGGCAAGATACATAGAGAGGATAAAAATAGTTTGCGTGTGTGTGGCAATTGATGTGCGGAGCGCTCCGTGTTGGCGGCAGTGTTACTCCGTACCGAAGTGTACAACGGAATATGGATTAGCTTAAATCAGCGTACATACGAGTAGAAGCACAAGTCAGTACAAGTAGAGTACAGCATTAAGTAGAGAGATAAGGGGGAGAGGGGGATATGTGTAGAAGCTTGCCAATGAAAAACAAGGCTGCCTGCAGAAGCCAACGGCAAGGTGACCCAAAGTGCTACGTCGGCGCCACGCCATCAACGTCTCCGAATGAATGAATACCTACATGCAATGGAACGGATTGGACAAGACATTGATGATCTTAGGTTGTTCCTGCAACCCTTACCCCTTCGAATCCTATCTAACAGTTGCCTGTACATTTTTTTTTTTTTGAGAGGGGGGGGAGGGGGGAGAGAGAGAGAGAAAATAGTTACATCATGTCCGGGAGCCTCGGGATAGAAGCCTTGCGCGGCCTAGGCTTTTATCGCATAATTCTTTTTATAGTTCTTCTTTCATAGTGCGTTGCATGGGAATTTCGTGTTCTACAATGTCTCAAATTTGAAAAAAAAATGTGAATATATCACTGTTGACGACGGGAATACGAAGTAAGGTAAATTAAGTTAAGTATCAGACATATAAATTCACGAAGAGAAGTCTGATAAGTTCTCACTACCAATACCAATACCAATACTTTTGGTACCTTAATGTTTGTGGGCGTCTTGGAACTTAAAAAAGATGCGCTACGGAAAATATACATTCGTCACGAAAGAGCCAAGTTCATCGGTGGTAGGTTTAAACCGGAAAATTGCGTTCCATAACAAGGTCATTACCACCAAATGGCTTTTCAACCACTGGCTTCTCATTTTGCTGGGACTCACCGAATGTTTTTTTAAGGGGGGTGAATACAAATCAACAAATGAGGTCAAATCACTCTGTTGAGAGAGAACTCCTATGGGCTTTCAGAAGTCAAAGAGGAGCTCCCTTGTTGTGTGCATGCATGAATTGCTACTCCGTACAGAGATAATCCTCCGTACCCAGCTAGTATATAATATAGAACGATCGACGATGTTCTTTGTCACGGGAATGGGAAAAAAGAAAAGAAAAAAAAAAGGAAAAAAAAAAAAAAAAAAAAAAAAGAAAAAAAAAAGCCAAGACTCGATGTGGATCGCCAATTGAAAGTAATGCTGGGCTTTCGGGAGAAATGCAGTATGTCGCAAACATGACAATTGCATTGTGCCTACCGGGGGG
>JACBYL010000285.1:0-25218 GCA_015266385.1 Trichoderma oligosporum | reverse complement strand
GACACTATTTTTTGATATTCGAATGTATGACCCTATTAGTTAATATCGCGAGTCATTTTAGAAAATCAGTGTTAGTGAATCGCAATGGCAATTCCATCTCCATCTCTCAGTATATATCATTCTAAGAATATTCCTATCGCTCTCTAGGTAGTAACCCATACCAACAATACATATTCATCCTCGCTGAGACATATAGCGCTTCAGTATCATAAACAACCTCCTGTAACCATGATAACAGTACACCTCGCTTCAGAGCCTTATCAAATGATGAGCTTCGTCATGAGGATACCCAAGATTCCAAAATTTTAACGCCAAACTCCCATTTGTCTAAACTCCACGCATATCAAAACATCTCTCCAAGAATATCTCCTCTCTCTCCAATTAAGAAGACTTTTTGTCGAGTCTTCTTTAATGAGCGACGGCGAAGAAAATGTTCATAACCAAGCAAACAGCCATCACCACTATTCCGTATATCGCCAGGGCCAAAGCCAACTTTCGTAAGATACCGTTATCGATGTGCTCCAAATCCCATCGCCACTTTCTGCGCCAGCGCCAGGCATTTCGGCTAGGGTTACTCGTGCCGCTAGCAGAGCTGCGAACGCTGTGAATACTCTGGGCAAGTGCCGCAGTATCTTCAGCATCTGAAACATTGTCGTCGTCCATGTCGTCGTCTTCTTTAGCCAAGCGCTGATGATGGATACTTTCGGGATCACTAATTTTATAATAAAACAGACCAGGTAAAATGAAGCTTATGGATGTAGATCCTGTGCTCCCAACAAAGGCAAGAACACGATCAAGGCTGCTTACAGAGAGCGCGGTAACGTAAGACATAGTCAAGATAACCGAAGTAAGGAGAGCAAATCTAAGGTCGGACATTGGTGCAGAGCTGTGGTCACCTCGTAGCGCAGGTGCCGAGGTCAACAGAGGAGAACCAGTGCGACCACCGTTCGAGTTGCCCCTATTGGGTCGCCAGTTGAAAACAGCGTCGAGAGAAGCGCGGCAGGGATGGACTTGTAAAGGAATGGAAAACAGGACAAGGACAACGATTGCAGCTTTTCCAATGGTGGAAGCAACTCCAGTGGGATCTGAGCATATGCATTTATTTAGTCCAAAACGCTCGAAATAGGTAGGCAACAGGAAACCGGGGGGGGAATTCTTACACATAGATACAATGTTTCCAACTATAGAATTACCAAAAGTGATGTATCCAGTAATTGCAACCAAGACGTAGATGGATGCTGCAGATCCAATACTGGATCCAATAACTCCCACAATGCTACCTGGGGAGTTGTCCTTGATCTCATTTAAAATGGAGAACATCTAAAGAGAGTCAGCAGCTTTCATTTCACGATAAAGACAAACGCGGATTCGTACATTCTGGTGGCAAGTATAGGCAAAAACCACCACAGGCAATGCACTAAGAGTCTCAACGGCGCCAGCCCATTGGATGACTCGGATATTGCTGGGAGCGGCATGGGGATCCACGGCAAAGTGATAGATGACCAAAACGATAAGATATCCAATTGATACCAGTGCGACAATGCTGGTATACTTGAGTGAATCGAGCCTCTTTAAGAAACTCAAGGGGATAACGAGAAGCATAAAAGCAGTGATCCAAAAATGCCTGTCCACCAAATAGGGAATGTCACTAGCATTGCGATTGAAGCCCAAGGCCACTCCAGGCATAAGGTCGCCAATGATAATCATGTATGAAACTCCAACTCCAAAGCACTTGACCGCGATAGCCGCATCGAAGATGAGAGACGCATTTGGATACGTCAACTGGGATAGGGCAAAAAACGAGGATGTGCCGCGGTCGAGATAACGCGCACATCTAGACTGAAGGTAGAGACCGAACGCAGAAGTCACTCCGGACCAGAGGATAAGGATCGTACCAAGCATAATTCCCATATGCGACAAGACAGAGGGCATGGCAAGCGTTCCAGCTCCAACAACTGTATTCCCCCCCCACCAAGTTAGTATTTGTTATATGTAGAAGTCGCTCGGAGGAGGAGAAGGGGTTTACGAACTGGTATTCAACAGATTGACAATACTACTACCCATGGAGGCCTGCCCACCAAGGCCATCTTTCCTGACTCGTCGTCGCGACCTTTACGCCATCAAAGGCCAAACAGTCAGCAAGATGCGCACAATAATTTCAACCCGGTCAGCTTCGCTCCAACTTGCTTACCTTGACATGTTGCTAGAGCCTCCCGGAGAGGCGGCCCTGTCTGAAATGGTTTGGTAGTTGGTCATAGCCGGTTCAAGACGGCATACACGGCGGGGAGTCACGCCGCCGAGCTGCCCTAATATAGTAACCCTATCGGCAGCCTCTCTGTGTTCAAGGGCAGCACAACCGGAAGTTGGTCGGGTGACCAGCTACCTATTTATGCCGATCTCCAGGTGTCGCAGATGATAGCGCCGTCCTGCGAAACACACAAAAAAAAAAGGGGGGGGGAGTCCGCTGAGCTAGATATGCACAGTGCGTGTTTTATTGTAGAATAGCGAATGTAGAGAGAGAGGGGATGGCGGACGAGCAACGAACGAGGGCTGACCAAACCAGGTGAAGTTGATGATGATGATCGGTGACAAGTGGCTAAGAAGTTGGACTGGGGGAATCTCTAAAACGGATTTATGCTTATGAGCGTGTCTAGCGAAAAAAAAAAAAGCTGAAACTACTTACCTCCTACACCACCTTACAATTTTATAGCGGGCCTCCCCGGACCCAAACGGCCGGCGGCACCCGCAGCCAATCATGAGAGGTGAAGCACATGGCTATCATGACCACGATGTCCGTATCCAATCAATGGCGATTACACCTCATCTACGATCTAAAAAATGCATGTAATCTGCTAGAAACTTGGTTTTTGGAGTTATGAACGTAATGGTATGTGCATTGTCGTCCCTCAATGGCTCACGTTCATTCCGTTGTCTTTGGGTAAAAGTTAACCGATGCTTGTTTGAGATGGCCTGCTTGGCATTCCTAGCACCTACATTACTAGTACTTGTCCTTTCCCATGCTCCATACGATCTCCATAATACCATTCTTTTTTCTAGACATTTAAATGCAGCTGGCATCAGCTTGCTATACTAAAGTCCAAGCAAAGCCGATGCGTCTCAGATGCACGCGTATTTCGTACCTTAGCAGCAACTACCACGGCTCTCCCTCTCTAACCCACTATTTCTTAGCGATTTAAACCCGTATGACTTTACACCGGGAAGTTAACGTTAGGTGTTTCATTAAAGAGATGAAAGATGTAGACAAAATTATACGAACCCGGTGAATAAATTGTCTTTTTATTAAAACCTGAATAAGTATCTAGAAGTCTGTAGTATGTACCTACTAAGTCGTAGTAATCGCTGCTATTTAAACTCAACGAATCACAGCTCATGGCACTAACTAGGTACAAAGGTACATTACTTCATTCCCCGAAGCTCCTCCAAAGCGTCATTCTCTCACAAACAAACACACACACATTTTGTCGTCCCTCTCCCAAGACTGCAGGCAGTTATTATATCATGGCGACAATGGAAGATCCCCTAGACAAAACAACCCTCGCAACCATCTCCCTTCTCGAATCACGCCTCCTCCGCATTGAACATCTCCTGTATGGCACCACTGCCTCTCCCTTCTCCAGCCAAAATCAACATGTCGCCGCCCTCGAAAAGATGAACAGCTTAGAGCGACGGTTTGATAGGCTAATATCTCAAATCCGTGTCTATGGAGAGCTTCTCAAGATATGTCAGTTCTGCTAGCCTACCTATTTAAACTATCTTTGGAGCGCAACTTTCACTTCTAACTCCTGAAATAGACAAGTCAAATCCAGACCTCTTCCATGCTCCTCTCCCTTCTCAACCTCCCTCTCAACTCGACTCGGAAGCTGTCCAATCCATCGTTCTCTCCTCCGCATCTTCATTCCCTGCTACGCTCTCCGCCCTCACCGCCGTTAAAGACATGCCCATTCCCGACGCCTCTGATAGTGCGGCTCTCATCGGGCTTACCCAGCACTTAAAAGCGATCGAAGCCACGCAGCTCGCGCAAGCCTCCGAGATTTCTGCACTGCGGAGTAAAAGCGAGGTACTCGTACGATCATGGTATGAAAATGGGGCAGTCGTGAACTCTCAAATATTGGCAAACACTGAGGGAAGGATTCAAAAGGTGGAGCGAAAAGTAAGAAGAAGAGAGCGACAGATTGAGGAAGAGAAGCAGCTTGGGGGAGATGACCAACCTGAGACAAAGAAGCAACTCGAGGGAGAAGAGAAGGAAGAAAAGCTGGAAGAAAAGCTGGAAGAAAAACTGGAAGAAAAGCTGGAAGAAAAGCTGGAAGAAAAGCTGGAAGAAAAGCACGAAGAAAAGCACGAAGAACAGCAGCAAGTATAAATCCGGGTCAATACGATACATACTATTCAACTCTGCGACTGCCAAGTCACTTCTTCCTCAAAACAGAGCAAGTCCACATTAGTACCTTATGGGCTGCTTTCATGGCGAGACTTGTCTGGTAAGCATATTCAGGAAGCACCATAATGGGCTAGTACCCAGGTCCACGCTAAAAACTTGTCCACGGACGAGAATTCTGATCTATATCATAGTGTGGGGAATAGTCGATGGACAACTTTCCAAATCATTGAGCAATCAAGTGCTGTAATGGCAGTTTTATGTCCAGAGGTCGGTTGATTCAGCCTAGATATCTCATAGCAGGATGCTACCATAACCCGGATTTCAAACTTTTCGAGGACAATCGTGAGTAGACTTTAGTCAGATGCTATAGTCTAGAGGCTAAAGCAACCGCTTTAGAAGAGTTTGTCGATCTGTCACTCTAAAGCACCACTTAGGAATACAATTCTCCGTAGACCTGCTTGATATTCTGGAGAAAGAATCCGTGTAGTAGGCCGCAGCATCAATCACGGTATGCTAGTGAAATGTCGAAAGAAAGAGTCTCAAACTCGTGATGCCTCACCTCTGAGTACTTTTGCTTCGCGTTCCAGCATACTCATGAATCAGAATCAAGTGATACTATTGCTTCATACTTTATACACCCACCCAAAAGAGGATAGCATGATGCCGAAACACGTAGCAAACGACGTCAATATGGCGTGAGAATAGTTTTCTCTTAAGTTTGGAATTTGTGGGACAAACCTGACGGACTGAGACTCTTAATAGGCGTAACGAATCAATCAAGTGAGCTGCCAGCCCCATCTTTAGCTACTTTGTACAAGCAAGTAGTTATCAAGGGATTCTTACAAGCAGAGCCATATTTTGCACGTGCGTGACAAGCAGCCAATAGAGGCGAAAGCCATGGTTGTAATCTAAGATGATTAAAGAGGCCGCCAAGTGGATAGAAATGGGGTTAGTCAGGGGTTCGATGGAGACAGGCGGGTTTCAACGCTCCCCGTATTGCTAGTCTAGAAAGAAAGAAGAAGAAACAGCGGTCCTTGTTGTTTTGTGACTGTTTTCCAGGGCCACAGGTTAGACGAATTGTTTGGTTGACAATACCAAATGTTTATTAGAATAATTAGAATAGATACTGAGGTATAGTGATAATGATGCGCGCCTGGCCTAACGTTGAATTTGCTGCGAGTGGTGGTTTTACATGGCTTAATTAATATTAATTGGTTAGACTCACCATTTTTTGATATAATTAATGCTCAATACTTTGCAGTCCCTTACTATGATGGTATGCTATTTAATAGATAAACTCCAAACTCGCTATACTACTACTACCTTGTAACGATGGTTGTAGCAGTGTAAGTTGAGTTCTCCGTATAGTAGCTCCCATACTCGTACGGAGTTACTGTACGCAATGGATAATTATTAGCTAAGATATAGCTTGAACTAGTACACCAGATCAGTCAGGTATCTGCAGACCAGATCACAAGCCGGGCAGATCTATTCCGTAGTCAAGTTACGCGACAGAGTAGAGACCTGTCTAGCAATGGCCATTGACCATAGGATTAGCGCGGCGTCAATACCGAAGAGATGCACGACATCTCCATGCACAAAGAGCAACAGAGTGGAGCGACCAACTGGATGCGCTGATCCAAGACAAGTCCATCAATGAATCGGTCAGAAACGTTTTGACAACTCCATCACCAATCAACAGTCGAGAAAGATGCAAATCCGGGCGCACGGCCAATCTATACAGTATACAGGTAGGTATTGATCGAACCATAGCGCCTCTATCACGGAGCATTCCGTACCTGTATACGGAGTACATACGAGTATGTACTCGTACATTTACAAGAGCAATCTTCACGCTAGAGCCCTTTTTGTCAGCGAGTCAAATCGAATCAATCAGCCAATGATGGCGTAGAAGACGTGGAACCGTATTCCGAATAGTAACCTCATACTTGTAGTCTGCTATCTGTCTGTCTGTCTGTCTGTCTGTCTGTCTGTCTGTCTGTCTGTCTGTCTGTCTGTCTGTCTGTCTGTCTGTCTGTCTGTCTGTCCGTTCGTCTGCAGGTCCGTGTTCGGTGGGGGCAAGACGAAGCATGAAACTCTCCTTGTGGAGGAACGCACGACTCCCCCTGCATACTTGAGGCCAGGGGTAGCCACAAGGCTTGAACGTATTAGTGCTGGCGCGAGACGAGACACGCCCGTCGAATCTCCAAATTGTTGCAGTGGTTATTGGAGAGAGAGTGTGAGAACGGGAGAGACGGAAGCCTTGCTGACATCGTTCCATGCCCACGCAATGTACGAAACACCACCAGTAGTACTCCGTAGTTGTAGTAGTAGTTGTAGTAACTATTAGCAGTAGTAGCAGTAGTAGCAGTAGTAGCAGTAGTAGTAGTAGCAGTACTACCACAAGTACGTTCGTATCGCATCATTCTGGTGGTACTACCTTGTACTTATTCACTCCGCTCCGTGGCACATGCTGCAGGAGAGTGCGTGAACCTCTCAAGTCCAAACCGCGTTTCGTTGGCGTGCATGCAGCACAGTACATACATATGCACATGATAATGGTGGAGAAGCGAATGACGAGTAGCAGAAGAGAATAATGAATTGTCGCTTGAAGCATCGTGGGGTTAGACAGATACTAGGTAGGCTTGGTTCCATTCCTCGGAAAGGCGCCTGCCCAGCCAGCCTCTCTCAGTAAGTAGTAGGCTGAAGAGCACAGGTCAAAGAATGAAACATGATTACTGAAGATTGTAAGAAACGAGGTCATTCTGCATTTAGTCTTGCTATTTTCGAATTTGATGGCTCCAGTCCCCCAGCAAGCATCAATACGTTGTACCAATAGGTGTCGTCTAGACGCTATCACCACTTTCTACTCAGTTCAGCCGCAACGCAACTACAGCTCAGCTTCAGAACTCCAAGTACTACAAGTACTACAAGTACTCGTGCTCAGCCCCCCCCAGCCGCTCCCTTTGCTTGAGCCTTTCATTTCGCGCAGCCGAACAGCCATCAATACCATTCGATACGATAAGTTAGTAACTACTAGAAAGAGAGAAGAAAAAAAAAAAGTACCTGTACTTCATAGTAGTACTTGTAGGTAGGACAATCCAAGCCATACCAGGGACACCAATCAGTACTCACCTATGGAGTACGGAGTACAGTAGGGTAAACCAGCTAATACTACAAAGTACTTCGTACAACCAGGCCAACATCCCGGCTTGCGAGCGCTACGGGGCTACCGACTCCTCCCCCGTATCCTTACAGGTACAAAGTCCTAGTAGGTTAGGGAGTACTCGTGCACTTTAAGGTATAAACGGGGTGCTTGTATGTACTACAGTAGGTACCTAACAATATCTCAGTACCTAGCGTGCTTTGAGGAGGCAGCTTTTCCAGTTAGTTGCAGCCTATGAAATCTACCTGACTGCTAGGTACTACTTGTAATAGTAGTTACTCCATACAGCGTATTAAAGTACTTGTACCTGTACCTATACTCCGCCCGGAAGCACCCCCCGTGCATTGATTGCATTGGCAAGCAACTGGCATCTCGCCCTGCCTTTTACTTGCGTCCAGTCTATTTACGACTTCTCCTCTCCTTGTTTTCCACTCGCCTGGGTCAAAGAAAAAAAAAGAAAAGAAAAGAGAAGAGAGAGAGAGAGAGATTCTCAGCTTAAGCTGTTCCTCACTCTATTTGCGATCACAATTTTTTTTTTTACTTTTCTTTTTCTTTTTTTCTTTTTTTTTTGTCTTTGCCTTTTTACCTTCTCCCTTTGACCTCTCGTCTCACGTACTAACCGTCCTCGCAAGCGCCGTTACCAGGAATTCTGTGCCGCTTTTTCTTACTCCTGCCGCCCGGCGATCTGCACTGACGCCTGCGAAACATCCACCCAGCCATTAAGCTGTCTTGGTCTTTTTTTTTCTTCTTCTTCTTCCTCTTCCAGCCCCGTCGCACCAAACTCCACCAACCGTATCTCGCTGGAGCCTTTTTTTCTTCCTTCTTTTCCCCCTTCAAATCCGTTTCTCCATCTCTAACCTACACCGTCCGATATCCGGCAATCTTTACTTTCTTTCAATCCTCTCTTGACGGCCTAGTGAGACTCATCAGAGCCTCTTCATCGCCGGACGCTTTCCTTCTTTTTTTTTTTTTTTTTTTTTTTTTTCTTCTTTTTTTTTCCTTTTGAACCTCTTCACTCGTTCTCCCGTCGGCTGTGCCGGACACTGAGATTCAGTTTACGTGGACTCGTCCAAAAAAAAAAACAATCCTTTACCAAGTACTTTCATCTGATGGGCAATCGAATCGAATCGAATTGAATTGAATCGAAGCGAAACTCGACGACCCTCATCCCCTCGACATCTAATAATCACGGCGGTTACTGTCGCATACTCGAAAGACAAAAAAGATAGAAAGATATAGAAAGAAAGACGATCACGTCACCTCCTCCCTTATGCCCCCCTACTCCGTTACGTCGCCGTCGATAATCAAAATGGATCATTCAAATCCCTACAGACGACGAGGCTTCCAGATGGGCAACATTCTAGGCGACCCATTTGCGCTTGCAACTACCTCGATTGCCTTTGTGCGTTGTCTTCTCCTTTCTTGTTGTCCAATTATTAGGCGTATAAACGCGAAAGCTAACTGGTCATTTAGCTTGCCTGGCTCATTACCATTGTTGGCTGTGTCATCTCCCAAATTCAGGAAACCGGCGATGACCCATTCCCCAAGTTCGCTTGGTGGGCAAGCGTATACAGTCTCTTCTTAATCCTTGGTATATTTTATGTCGTCGGTAGCGACACGATTCAAACCTACCATGTGGCCATCACCGGATATCTTGCCGGAGGAATGGTGCTGGTAACCTCGTCGGTCAACTCGCTTGTTTACTCAAAGAGCGGCTCAAGAGAAGCTGCAGCTGCTGGCTTCATTCTTCTCTCCATGGTCGTGGTACGTCTCTTCTCTTTCTCCCTCTCTTCATACCTATATTCATGTGTGTGTGTGTGTGTGCTAATATCATGCGCCGTAGCTTGTCTGGACTTTGTATTTTGGATCGACGCCTTCCGCTACACCTCGTGCTTTCCTAGATTCCTTCGCCTTGACCAAGGAGTCTGCCACCATCCAGCGACAAACTATGAGCAACTATGGGGGAGGCATGGGTCGTCCAGAAACATCTACTTCAGTCCAGCCGCCGCAAATGTACACTTCAGCCCAACTCAATGGCTTCGAAAACCCTTCACCTGTTGGCGGCGCTTCTCAAGTTGGTGGAGGGCGCGGTTCTAATGTACCTGGCTTTGGCGGCAACCCGCCAACTCAGATCAAGGTGACGAGCCCCGACCAAGAAGTAGTGCCGCCTACCGAGTACCCCTATCGAGCAAAAGCAATATACAGCTACGAAGCCAATCCTGAGGACGCCAACGAAATCTCTTTTGCAAAACACGAGGTCCTTGAAGTATCCGACGTCAGTGGGAGATGGTGGCAGGCGCGGAAGGAGACTGGTGAGACTGGTATCGCACCCAGCAATTATCTCATTCTGTTATGAGCTATGATGAAATATTAAAGCGGAAAGTGTATTTTCCTGAAGCAGTGAAGGCGCCAAGTCCCTTTGATTAGACCATCTCGGGACATGGTAGCGACAACTCACTCACTTTGGACTACCTTTCTCATATATACCTTTTCCCTTCTCTCTCCCTTCTCTCTCTTTCTCTCTTGACGTTGTGTTGGTTGTTTTTATTCACGCCTTAGAGCCACGACTCCCGGGAATTTTTATTGCGCAATCGGGCCAGGGATATATATTGGATGGAGTACATTTGGACGAGACCACTCACAAGAACGGCCTACTGAAGGCTGTGTGCATCGGCATCACTTCAATTTTTTTCCTCTTTTTTTTTGGTTTTTCTTTGTTTTTTTTTTTTCAAGCTGATTCTTTTACTGCTCTTCTTTTGTCCTTCTTATCTTTTACGTACTAGACGCTTTTTTTTTTTTTTGTCCATTTGTTATTTCTTCTTCTGGTTTGCTGTCATCTCTTGCTGCACTTTCATCTTTATGACTCGACATATATCCCCTCTTCCAGCGTGGAATCAAAAAGAAGCAGCAAGATGCAGTGACTTTTTAGGCTACGATCAAATTGTTTGTTTGTTTGGTTTTTTTTTTTTTTTCTTTCGGCGGGAGGAGTGAGTGGCGGCAAATGTGTACATTTGCAATTGCTCGGAAAGAATCAAGGCTGCAGGAAAGAAGGCAGATAAGGAATTGGCGCTGTTGGTAGAAAAGTTAGGGTCAATATCTGCCCATACAACGTGATGGGTGAATGTTGGAATGAAAGCTTGAAATGATACCTAACTTATTGCAAATGCGTTGCGAAGCTATCGTGAGATTTTGTAGTTTACAGGGATTAAGAGTGAATTGTGGGTATATACAGCTCAAAAAAAAATGGAGGGGAGGAATTCTGGTTTGACTAATAAAACGCAACCCTTTACTAGGAGAAAAAAAAAAACAACAAAGCTCGTAAAGTGTCACTATTGGAAACATTAGGTGTCAGCTCACTTCAGTGAGAGTGTTGCGACAAGTGCTATTGCCAAATGCGGAAGCTCACGAGGCACGCAAGGAGGAGAGGTATGGTGATAAAATTTGTTCATTCTAAGTCAGGCTCGTATAATAATAGAGTTGCTCATGAGATTATATCCACTTGATCAAGTACGAAGCCAAACCACCGGTCCAGACCATGCTTCGAACAAGGGAGTGTTCAGACCAGGAAAAGCTAAAAAACTGGTAGGGCGAGACACACTATTAACTCTTTGGTTCGTCCCAACCCAGAAGGCACGTTGCAAGTGTAATAGATTTTCGTCGGACTGGTATCTGGTATGCGGAACAAGCTTTCGCGGAGACGAGGGCATCGTGAAAGCCGATTCTGCCGGCATGGTGGTGGCATGGTGATGAAAGGGGGAGAGTACGCCCTTTCTTGTTTTTATGTTTTCTCGTGCCACCATGTCGGGGAGAGAGGGGAGTTTCTGTGTTTGCGAAAGAAATAACAGTGAGCGCAGACAAATGATTTTACCACCAGCCTAACAATACGTCAAGTCTAGTCTTTTTGCTTCGTATCCTCCGTTATCAACTATCCAGGCGCTTTCTCAGCTCCCGCTCTTTCTGAAGCACCTCAAGCTCTAGCCTCTCAATACCATAGCGCAGAGCTTCCTTGCGTTGACGCACAATCCGAGCGCGCAGCTTGTCCTCGCCACGGAGTTGTCGACTCCTTGCAGAAGCAGACTTAGATGTAGTAGTGCGCACAGGTTGATCGGGCCTAGCAAGTCGTCCTTGTTGCAACTCAGCGCGAGCTTTGAGCGTCTCAATGCGGCGTTCCTGGCGCTCGACCTGAGCGTCGGCACGGCTAAGTAGAAAGGCAATATATGGTCCAATCTCGTCCCGGAGTGAAGCTTCAGCAGCGGCGAGTGTGGGTTGGGGAATGAGCTCGTAATGCTACAAAAAGGGTGAAAGGGGAAAGGGGGGGCGGTTCAAATGTCAACGATGATGTACTATGTATGTATGTATGTATGTATGTATGCATTCATTTTTCAAAAGAGAATTTGGGGCAGCCAGTGAATTACATACTCGAACTGTCTTGAGGACACTCATAAGGCGAGGGAAGTCAGAGACGCCACGATCAAGCGTCTCCACGGACGCCTCGAGGAATTTAAGAGAATTGCGTAGGGAGTCGACGCAATCAGCATAGGTGGCTGAGCCGCCGGTCGGGCCCGTCTTGGTAGCCATTGGGATCTAGGATCCGGAGTTCACGATGCCGATAGATCGGGAGGAGTTGAGAGGAGAGCAAAAAGGCAAAGAATCTCAACGAGAGATTTGTGAGGGCGTGTCTCACTGGAGAATGTGGAGCTCAAAGCCCGCGTGTCTTGCTCTGCTTCAGTCTCGAATCGTCTAGTGTAGGAACATGTACTTGAAGTCTCTCTCTCTCTCTTTCTCTTTATCTCTTTCTCTTTATCTCTCATGTAGCAACATGTATCGTAGTCAGTAGTATTTCCTTTGCATTCGAAGTGAGTTCTCCTATGAGGAACCTGGTTTTAGCAAAGTCCTGAAGAGGTTTGAAGTGGAGAGGCTTAAGAGGCTGAAGAGGCTGAAGACAGGCTTGGGAGGCTTGTATTGCCCCGCCATAAAATCCAAACTACTCGTCCAATCAAAGCCCAAGCCTTGTCGATTAAGATCAGCCCCGCCCTGGTGCTTTGGCAGGTGCGCCATTGCCCGTGGGGTAGCTCTTGTCTAGATGCTGCAAGATCCAAAAGTTGCTTCAACTAGATCTGGAGCAGCCTGGCAGAAGAACTTACACTCTTCATCTTAGTCTCTTCATCTTAGTCTCTTCATCTCAGTCTCTTCATCTCAGTCTCTTCATCTCAGTCTCTTCATCTCAGTCTCTTCATCTTCTACAGTACCCAAGGTACTTCGTATTTGATACTAGATTACTTCGTTACTCCATCTTCATCACCATGTCTCATGTGATGGATGACCTTTAATCTTGTTGGAATGTTGCCACTGCATACCACAGAGCCCATCTCGTTTTCATGAAAACTTGCTCCAAGCCTCGCTGAAGTGCCAGAGACAGGCCAACCCCTCCGATCTCCTTTTAGACTCCCAGCACTCATTGTTCATCCTGACGCAAGGCAATGAAGATCGCCATATTCAAAAAGATGACGCGGAGAAATTGTATCTCGATCCTTGACCCCGATGTTAGACTTGTCTGTTTCTCTGAAATATTACGGATCATTATCGCCTCTGCACTACATCCTCTGGATCAATGGAAAGCCGTGACTCGCATATATCGCATCAACCCACAGTGTTCCTCGTGTTTTGACGCCAATCCACGATATTAGGTTGTGCCCCTTAATTCATTTAACGTCACATATGTTAATGACTCTGACCAAACATGCCAGCGAAGCCATCGTGAGATGACCCGTGTCCCCCTTTGGATGGAGCTAAATAGGCAATGAGATGGCATCGTGACCTGCCTAGCCAGTGAAGAAGTGTCTTCTGCTGCACCAATTTATGCGATTCGTCTCGCCTCTTGCTTTCCCACATTATCAACTCGTTCGGAAACGCCGTCTTCAGCTCTCACACCCCCCCTTTTAGCTCTCAACCCCCCAATTCTATGACCAAATGCGCAATGACTCTCCCTTGCCGGCTGAGACGTCTTGTTCACCAGCCATTCTGCTACTGCTAGTCAAATCTAAACGCCTGTCATAATAGTAAATATCACTACTTAATGCCCAGTTTCCTGTGTTCTCCAGTTATTATGTTCCAGTCTGTCCCAGCTTTTTGAAGCCAGTGTTGGCACAATTTGAAGAGAACCTATTCTTTAATTCACTTCCCCAGCTAAGCATTTATCAAGCTTCGTCCAACAATTTACAATTTTCACACTGTTTCTCTTCAACTAAGGTATGACATGAACCGCAAGAAGTTTACAACATGAGCCGCGGACCAGTTAACCTCACCGGACCTGCTACCGAAGGTATTGGTCTACGATTCCTCAATGAAGAATGGAACGATAGCATCTCAAATGGCCATCCGTTCACAATTCAATGGAACGAGTCACTGGACACAGCCCGCGCACCGGAGCTTGGCCTATTCAAGATTACTTACCCCAGAAATGGCGTCGCTGTTTATGAGCTGGTATCAAATTTAACAGGTGTGTATATTTACCGACTCGTCAAACAAAATACCCAAGCTTATACTTGGGGCGACATCTCTTAGATAATATGAATAACGGCAACGCAACATGTATATGGACTCCAAGCCACTTGGATGACGAATTATATACGCTATGGCTATCATCTTCTCACGACGCTCGCTCAAATTGGACGACATCTCCGCCTTGGAGACTGAAAGAAATTGTAAGTTCCTTTAGGCAATCCTCCTGATTCAAAAATATTTATATATATATAAAGATTGTCAGCAATTAACCGATAGAAAAGCCACGATATCCTTTCCACTGGGCCGCACCTATTGCTATCCCCATAGTTGTGATGCTGACTTTGTACACGTTGGGACTAACAACGTGCATCATATATCGTCGACGTAGAAAGGCTAGATATGAGAAAGAAAAGAAAACCGGGAATGACGAGGACAAAGAGAAAGCCGACGAAGAGCCAACTTTCCTTCAGGATATAGATAGACATCCTTCGGTCGATACTGTGATTACGATACAGGGTCTTGATGATTCGAGCGAGATCAAGAAGCCGAATTTTTGGCTCCTAACACAATCGGCATCAGGATCTCTTCTTCTATCTTCACCGAGCAGGAAGAATTCTGATGCGACCCTAGTTTCGCCCACGATGCCATCATTCGAAACTACTACACCCTCTCCTTCTACCTTGATTAGTCCGTCAGAGCCAGCCCTCCTTACTCCTACAACCATCTCTTCCGAGAGAGCTCTTGTCGCTTTATCAAACCCAAGAGATCATAGAGTTGCCGTCATTGAGAGACAGGGGCGCTCACTAAGAGTTGTTATGCCGTCAAACGATGAACAAGGGTGAATTGGGGACCACAATTATTATTATTTTTCCCCTTTATACATGTATCGCGCATTCAACAGTTTTGAGAATCTTCATATTACTAGCCAGTACCTCACGAAATTCTTGACTTGGCCTCTATCGAGTAAGATGAAGAGGTCTGCCTGGGATTTGAGGTCCAAGGACATATATATATCATCGGTATTTCATTAACCATCATAAGAGCCAGGGAAAAGATAAAAAGATGGGGTATATCATACACGCTTTCTAAATATCAAGGCGCATTTATTAAGGGATTTCAGGCGGCGCTACGTATAAAACTTTTTGTCATATATCTATATCTGTAGAGGGTAATAATAATTGGAGGGGGCTCTACTTCTTTTTTCAACCTTGTGCTTGATTATGTTGAGAGCGAGACAGTGATTAGCAGACAAACGGCAATTATTTTTCATCAAATGTCAGAATCGAAAGCTCTGGAAATGCCACCCATTGAATGAGCATTCTAGATCATGTTATTATGATGCGGTGATCTGAAGCTGGCTCTCGAGGAGGATGGTCCTTTACGCTTATATGAGAAGGGCGTAGCTGACACCTCTGATATATCGATGAGCAACAAGTCCCATCCAACAAGTCCCATCCAAGCACGTAAACTCAATAAAGAGACAATATTTATCAAAAAAAAAAAAAAAGTCATATATTATCAATCAGGCTGTAGGGTACGACAAACGTACTTTCTTCTTACAACTTTCTATTGGCGTTAGATGGTGAGTTGATTGCCATCTAAATACCACTTAGTCAATTCACTCCTGATCGTTAAACCATTTCCCACATATCATCCATTTCCCAATGTTGAGATTAGCCGGCGGTTTCATAACCATAAAGAATCCAAAATCTGTTTGTTTGGCTTTTTTTTTTTATATTTCCCCGCTATGCGCCGTACGTTAAAAAAACCATGTTGAAATGCCATCTTCCTTGATTTCCCCCTTTTATACTTGTCCTTTCGTCATATACAGCTTCCGAAAAAAAAAAAAAAAAAAAAAAGAATTGAGAAAAAAAAATTATAGCAAAGAAAAAAATGAGAAACCTTGTGAGTGGGTTTCTCTTTGTGAAAAGGTCTAATTATGTCACAATATCTCAGATGATGCTTGAAAATTGCAAAGCGCTTTGGGAGCCTGGAGTTGTCCCCAATACTGATCATGTCCACAAGATCTAGACAGAGCCAGTGGTATCCTCTACTGGAGGACAGGTGCACAGCAAGTTGGTGTCGCCATATGCTGCAAGAAAATCGTTAGTAAATCACAGCATTTGAGTATAAACTGAAACTGGGGCACAGGGGGGCACTGGAAAAAAAAAAGTAGGGGACATTTTGAAACTCACCATCGTCTACACGACCAATCGTCGGCCAAAACTTCTTCTCAAGAAGATACGGTAGCGGGTACGCCGCCTTCTCCCTCGAGTATGACCTCTCCCACTTGCCGTCCGCATCACCGAGGATCAAATCTCTCTGCGGGTGCGGCGCATTCTTCAGTACATTACCCTCCTTAGGCTGCTTGCCCTCTTCAATCTCACGGATTTCATTACGAATACTAATCATAGCATCGATAAAGCGATCCAGCTCCTCCTTGCTCTCACTCTCAGTGGGCTCGATCATGAGCGTGTTGGGAACAGGCCAGCTCATGGTCGGCGCATGGAAGCCGTAATCCTGGAGACGCTTGGCAATATCGATAGCCTCGATGCCGGCCGTCTTCTGGAAGGGACGTGCATCAACTATGAATTCATGGGCGCAGCGGCCTTGGTCGTTAGTGTAGAGGATGGGATAGTGGTCCTTGAGGCGTGCGAGGATATAGTTGGCATTGAGAAGAGCAACAGTGGTGGCTTTGCGAAGGCCCTGGTCACCTATAATTGTAGAAATTTTATCACGTTAGCGAGACCACTTTTAGGCCAGTAAAAACAGGGAAAAGCGTAAAAGAGGAGGTGAGCACACGTACCCATGGTAGAGATGTAAGCCCAGCTGATAGGGACGATACTTGCGCTGCCAAAGGCAGCACTAGAAACCGGCGTCTGCGTGCTCTTGTGGGGCAAGTATGGAATGAGGAACTTCTTGACACAGATAGGACCAATACCAGGACCGCCACCGCCGTGAGGGATACAGAAAGTCTTGTGCAAGTTCAAGTGGCAGACATCAGCACCTAGAGCTCCAGGAGAAGTGAGCCCGATTTGGGCATTCATGTTTGCGCCGTCCATGTAGACAAGACCGCCGTACTGGTGAACAATGTCGCAGACCTTTCGGACTTGAGGCTCAAAGACACCGTACGTGCTGGGATATGTAATCATGATGGCACCCAGCTCGGAAGCGTGCTTCTTACACTTGGCCTCTAAATCCTCCAAATCGAGGTTGCCAGTTTTGGTGTCACACTTGATGGGGACAACGCGCATGCCGACCATGGCGGCGGATGCAGGATTGGTGCCGTGGGCGGACACCGGGATCAAACAAATATCACGCTTTTGGCCAGACTGCTGCTCATGGTATTTGCGGATGGCTCGGAGACCAGCAAACTCGCCCTGAGCACCAGAGTTGGGCTGCAGAGAAGTGCCGTCCATGCCTGTTAGGGCAGCCAGCTGAGCAGAGGTAGCATCAAAGAGTCTCTGGTAGCCTTTGACGCAGCTGAAGGGTGCGTGAGGGTGTATGTTGGCAGAGTTTTCCGTGCCGATAAGTTCCATCTGCGTGGTGCCGTTGAGCTTCATTGTGCAGGATCCGAGAGGAATCATGGAGTGTACCAAGGACAAGTCCTTGGACTGAAGGTGGTACATGTAGCGCAGCATCTCAGTCTCACTGTGGTGAGAGTTGAAGACAGGGTGGGTCAGAAATTTGGACTCTCGCCGAACAGACTCAGGCAGGCTCTTAATGAGCTCCTGCGACGACTGCGTGAAACCTTCCTTCCAGCACTTGGAAGAAACGTCTAGGTCATTATCGCCATGGTTTTTGTGTGCAACAGTCTGGAAAGCCTTCACGATGCGCACAAAGAGCTTAAGAGTGAAGGTGACGGGAACAGCTAGAACAAGCTCATTAGGGGTCCAAGTTTTGCCGCTGCTGATGCCTTGCTCCATCAACTCGCGACGCAGTGCCCGGCAGACAACAGGCTCATCAATTTGAAGAGAGACGGTGTCGGAGAGGACCTTTCCATCGGGGTCAACGGAGCCAGACGAGACGTTCAAACCATAGTGCTGGGCGGCAGCCTGGATCATGCGAGCGTGTCGAAGATTGTTAATGGCCATCTCTCTAAGCTGCTCGGGGCCGTGGTAGATGGCATACATGGCCGACATGTTGGCCAGAAGAGCCTGGGCTGTGCAAACATTGCTAGTGGCCTTTTCTCGTCGAATATGTTGCTCTCGCGTCTGAAGGGCCAAACGAAGGGCTCGGTTTCCACGACGGTCCTTGGATACGCCGATTAGGCGACCAGGGAGGCGTCGCTTGCTTGCCTCCTGGACCGCCATGAACGCAGCATGAGGACCACCATAGCCCAGAGGAACACCAAAGCGCTGAGCATTTCCAAAGGCAATATCAGCGCCCCATTCACCTGGAGGCGTAAGGAGAGTCAAGTTGGACAGGTCGGTGGCCGCGCTAAGCAGAGTGCCCTGCTTGTGAGTAAGATCAGCAAGCTCTCGAAAGTCGACAACACCTCCATTAGAGTCAGGGTACTGAACCATGACGCCAATCAAGTCATCGCCGAGGGCTTCGATCTTCTTAGAGGCATCTTGCGCAGACAGATCCAAGACCTCAATGTGAATACCAAATCCTTCAGCTCGGCCATGCATAACTTTAATAGTAGAGTTGTGCACCAGGTGGGAAACAACATACGTCTTTCCAGGTCTTTTTTGTCTAGAGACGGGCAGACTGGTCAAAGACATGGTCATGGCCTCACTAGCTGCAGTTCCCTCGTCAAGCAAACTGGCATTTGCCACAGGAAGGCCAGTGAGATCCGATACCATGGTCTGAAAGTTGAGCAGAGACTCCAAACGGCCCTGGCTGATCTCGGGCTGATAGGGAGTGTAACTTGTGTACCAAGCCGGGTTCTCGAAGACATTGCGCTTGATGACGGCTGGAATCTCGACAGGGTAATAGCCACCACCATTCATCCATACACGGATGTCATTCTGCGCATTCATTGCTTTGAAAGCTTTGACAACTCCAGACTCGCTAAATACCAGCGGCTGAATCGTCTTCTGAGGAGGATCTAGAACATCGGCAGGAATAACCTGAGAAATAAAGGAATCCAAGGTCTCGGTTCCGGGACCAAGAACCTTGAGCATCTCCTGGATCTCATCGTCGCGAGGACCAATGTGGCGTGCGCTGAAGTCTTTCCATGGCAATTGGTTCTCGGCGCGAATCTTTTTCATTTCCATGTAAGTCGGGTCATTCTGCAGAGACTCTAGATGAGCTCTTCGTCGAGAGCCGCTAACATCACGACCAGCGCCTTGAACGTCAGCAGCAACTTTGGCAGTATTAGTGAGGCCGCGACCGGTTAAAAGAGGACCATATCCTCGAGCGCAAATCCTCGCTTCGTGGCGGGCCGATGCAAATAACGGGCCAAGGGAAGTCCCTCTTGCGATAACCAGCCTAGAGGCCATGGCACCAGGAAGCAAAGAGAAAGAAAATACAGAATATAGACCCAAATTAATAAAGAAACAGCTGCCACTAGAATCCCTCTCTGACTGAAATAAAAGAAGAAGAAAAGGAAAAGAAAAGAAAAGAAAAGAAAAGAAAAAAGGGAAGTGAGAAAAAAAAATCAAAGATGAAGGTCAACAAGATAAGAAGAAACTGAATTAAACCGAATCCACCCGGATGATAAAGCTTTGATCTACTTCGTACCCCGAGAAAAAAAAAAATACCACGATGACGGTAACTTATTCCATTGGACGCTAACGCAAGACGCTGTGGCTGATCTTCGTGGGGCTTTCAGGCTACTGTAGTGCGCTAAAAAAAGGTCCCAGACACCACTGGAAAGAAAAGAAGCTTCTCCCGTAGGAAACAAGAAGCCTAGTTACGGTTTTATATGATTGCTGTTTGCATCAGTTGACACATGATAGAAAATTAAGACAATAATAAAGACGGTGAGAGCAAAGCGAAGAACTTGCCTTCATCTCCGAAATAGGACTACAGAGGCGGTGGTGCGCCTAATAAGTCAGATATGTACAGCATCCCTTTATACTTCATGTATATCTACTACATGTACTCCGTAGTCACAGCGGCAAACTGATATCACAGGGTTACTTTATTCATTTTTTTTTTTTTTTACCTGTTCCTCTTCTCCAAAAGTCGTAGTAATGCATTGATAGATAGGTCTATGCAAGGAGTACTCCATAAATGCTGGAGTCGTCTCCGCATTGATTTGGAGTCGATGCCCACAAGACTGAAAGTAGATGGGATGCTACAGCTTAATCTTTCTCCCGACTTACTGTCTTGTTTGGTTGTTGGTTGGGGGGGACCTACAGGGGGTGCTGCTCCAGAACGAACGATATCGGCCATTCACGGGCCGACGCTGAGCGCCCTAAATATTTCGCCCCTCTGATTCGTCCGTCACTGAGGGAAAGGAAAGAAATTTTCCTTCTTTCCATTTATTCTTCTAATGCGGAGTACATAGTACTCGCTTTAGCTGATCCTATCTCTCTCTACGTATAGTACCCTGTACGAAAGTAGTACTTAACTCTCTCTATAATTTCCTTATCCGGTGGCCTTATCTCGCCCTCATACATATCCTTTCGCAGCTCAAAGAACAGTAATCCGAAGTCGCCCTTATTTTACGTAACTGTCCAACCCCATTTCAACTACTAAACAACAAACACAAACAGAAACCACTCGGTAATATCACCATGTTTGGAGGATGTACGTACACCGTTTATGCGTTCTCTTTTTCCCTAGATCCCAGAATGGATATTTCTTGGGTAATGAGAAATCAACACATGCAATTGCTGACACGAGCCACGCAGTCGCCCCCCCGCAGCAGTCGCCTGAGGAGATTCGTGCCATGGAGGCTGAAGCGACCTTTACCGTCCAGCAGGTCGCCGCAACTGCCTTTATGCTTTACCTCTGTATGTTTTGAAAATTAATTGGCTTCGATGTTTTATTTTGTAGTGTCCCTTCGTTTGCTGACTTTGGAATTAAAGCTCCCTTTGCTGTCGACATGATTAGCCGAATCTTCTAATGGCAGATTTTGTATATAAGCACAATTTTTTTTTTTTTTTTTTTTTTTTTTTTTTTTTTTTTTTTTTTTTTTTTTTTATGTAACAACAATGTACATACCTTCTACTCGGTACATTCATCATTGACGAATGTTTTGTTCTTCCATTTGCAAAGATTGTTGATATTCCATTGTTAAAAGGAGCCAACAAGCAAAACCAATTCTTGAGGAGTTATCGCTGTACGATACTTGTGACAATTCCAGGTTGAATGGGACGAAGGGAGGGGAGTTCAACGGGAGACAGGATGAAACGAAGCGAAACGAAACGAAACGACGATAGAAATCAACAGACAAGAAGAAGAAATATCAGCTCATCATTTTCAAAAATTAAACAATGTGATGCGTCAAACCCAAAGGCCAAGCCAATTCAGTCTCACAGAACATTTTAGACGACAGGTGCTGCGTATGTCTTCCGAATCGCCTTCACATTTATCCTTTTTTTTTCCCCACACAAGTCTACAGCTATCGGAACAATTTGACTCAAAAATAAATCCCCTTCCATCGCATTTCTAATTATGTTGCGATTGTCCACATTCCACTCCGTTTACGTGAAAACATTGAGAAGAGCCTCCAAATTAACACCAGTACAAAGTCTCCGTCCGATGAAGCTTCCTACTACTTGCGACACCCTCTCGTAATACGTCTGTATATGATCGAATCGCCTATCGGGACCGTGATGGCGGGTTTCTGCTCTTTTCCCATTCCTGATAGTCAACGCCCAGTGCCTCTAGCTCTTTCTTCAAATGTTGGAGCTGCTTCTCGTAGTCTTCCAGTACCTACATCCACCAAGTTAGCCCTCACACATCATGAATTATAAAAAATTAAAATAAAAGGGGAAAAAAAGGAAAAAGATAAAACTCTTCTCGGGAAAGAATATCAAACTTACCCGCTTTGCCCTTGTCTGTGTCTCTTCATCTAGCCCTTCACTCTCAGCTCCAGTGGGCTTCTCCATTTCCTTATTCAATCTCTCAGAATATCCCCTTAGAACAATCAGCCTGCTCCACAGCTCCTCTTCTCTCGCACCAACTGCTGGGTCTTGCACATCACGTTCCAGGTTCTGCAACCTGCTCTTCAGATCATCTTCATCGCCACTCAATGCGTAGCCCCTATTCCTCAAAATTTGCACCTTGGCAGCCAGTGCCAAGCATCGGTTAGATATCATGGTTTGCCGCCTCCTAGCGGCAAGAGCTCTCGTCTCTGTCTCTAACTCGTGTCTCTGCAGCAGAGCGTCCAGACAGCCGTTAATTTGATGCAATCGGGTGTTGAACTCGGATATAGCACGCTTCTGTGTCTTCAGTCGATCTGCAACGCCGGTATAGCCTGAGCACAGTACGGGCATGAATCCAGGAGCGGGCTTGTTTTGCAGCGCTTCTTCCCATTCTCGAGGGTCTTCGTGTGCTTGAGGTTTGTAGAAGGGGATGTGTGCTTCATCGACTTTATTATAGAAATAGTGTTTGAAGACGCAGCTAGGGTTAGACGGGTCCCATTTCTCCGTTACAAGCTTCATCTGATCTAGAATCGGCTTCTGGTCTATACATCACCAGAGCATTAGCCAAATGAAAGCCAGCGCTTCCTGGGGCATGAATTCGACTTACGCGGCGTCTCCTGGCCTGGCTGCCACAAAGAGCTCGACAGCTGGGCTTGCGACTGCGATAGCGTGGGCACCGGCTGTGCTTGCTGAGGCTGGACAAATAATGAGTTTCCTAGTGCTGGGGCCTGTTGCCCTGTACCCAGAGTTTGGCCAAAGACATTGCTCGTTGCCTGTGGCTGCTGGGCGGACTGCGCGCTTTGATTTGCGCCAAAAAGTCCTCCCGAGCCAAGAGGCTTGGGTTGTCCAAACAGTGACATAGTGAAAAGGCTAAGCTTGAAGAGAGGTTCCTCCAGAAAGGTGATTTTTGAGGTATCTGCCTAGCTCCTCCTGGAGCCTCGTTGGGAGGGAAGACGGAGGGCCAGAAAATATCAACAAGCCCTTTTCTCGAATATTCAAAGGCGTTTTAGTGGGCGAACTGTTAGCCCGAGCTATCGTCGAAAGTTGTCTATGTAGATGCGTGTTGTATGTTTTTCTGGTCGCTGGGCAGCTTTGTTGACTTGCAACAAAATTGCTGCAGGGTCGCGCCCAGCAGAAAGTACCCAAGCCCAAGTACCGCGCAGCTCAGCCTTGTCGAGCGTCTAGCCAATCACAGCTTGTCTCTCAATGATGATAATCATTGAAAACCAGCTTTTTGTCATGCGAAGACGAAAAGAGAATTTTGTAAAAGTAAGGTATAAACAAATTTCAAGGTCAATATTCCTTCCGGCGCCAAAATAATTCTACTACAGCTTTTATACCTACCTATACACAAAAAAACGCACCATACCAGGATCGCCATAAAAAAATACATGCCTCTTATACGCTGTTGCATATATTAAGTACATAGAGTGACTTACAGTGCCTAGAATCAGAATCGGCACATTCTAATCTACCGAGTTGTATGGATCTTAGCACTAGATTTCAAAAGAATATAGCGTGTACTGCAACTGTTCACATACCAATGATATAATGATACTTTAGCGGTTCAAGTACTTTTTCCCATTTTGCAAGTCTCTTTATGTACCCCCGGAGATCCAGCTCAGGTACATTAAACGAGGCTGCGGTTGCTGACCCAGATCGCCTCTGATTGGCTAGAGCAACTACAATCTTTCAAACTAAGCGGCAGTCCGAAGAACCTCATAGCTTCTCATTATTCCTACCGCCAGCTTTCACATAGGGTAGACCCGAAAACCCGACAATCATGGCGTCACGACGGCCTCAGTATGTTTCTTAAACCTCAGAGACTTTACTACCACACACAATTGAGTCGCCTTTGGGGCGGATTGGCTGCATACTTGACCATAGTTGCTAACATCTGACAGTTTCCACCAGCAGGTGCTCATCGACACCACGCCTCTTCCCGACGACATTCCTCAGGTCAAGGAGATTGGCGCCAGCTCTGCACCTCTACTATCGGCTTCCTTCTTCATCGGCGCACGATGCCGCGACTACAACGATGATTACATGCAGTGCAAGACCGAGAACCCCGGCAAGGGAGAGCTCAATTGCTTGAAAGAGGGACGAAGGGTAACCCGCTGCGCTCAGAGTGTGTATGTCATGTTATTCTACAACTACGAGATGACTTTATGAATTTTTTGATCTTTCATTTTTTGGAATTGGAAAAGCAACAATCCACATCCGCATCCCAAAGCCTGGGGCGGCCGCTTTCTACATGATATGAGGGGTACTGACGATCGGGTGACTAGACTTCAGGATATCAACACCCACTGCCTAGCTGAGTTCCGTAAGCATTGGGAATGCCTCGACAACCGAAATCAGCAGCTCTGGCAGTGCCGTCCTGCCGAGTGGAAACTCAACAAATGCGTTTTCGATAATTTGGTACGCCTTAACTCGTTTTAACTCCTTCTTTATATATATATATTAATGCGCTATAATTATTAATCTTGCATTTTGATTTTTCAGAAACTGGAAAAGAAAATCCCCGATCAGCCTACCAACATTACCCCTGTTGAATTGCGGCCGAAACAGATTTTTGCTGATGTGCGAATTGGTCCCGGTGACGGCAAGCCTTTCACTCCCGCACAGTCAGAGGCTTCACAGTGAAGAAAGGGGAGGAGGGAGCCAATGTTGAAAGAAGTGAGGGTGAAGGTTATCACGTCATGTTCATGTACAATTGTCACTTGAGTCAATCAATAACTCAATAACTCATCAACCTCTTTGCATACAATTCTTCTATTGTTGTTGATTAGGCCATTTTGTGCCATCTTGATTCTATAGTAGAGAAGCTTCTAGGGGTCAGGAGAAAATGTTTGGTTTAGAGTCAAACAAGGGGGGCGGTTTGAGCGAAAGACATTACGCAGTCAGGACACTCAAAATAGAAGGTTAAAAAGGCGACGTGCTACACAGCTCCATTTTCTAGGTTGATCGGACATCCGGCATTATCGTGCCGCCCACCACAGCATTCATCCCCCATACATTTACTTTTGCATGTGCATGCAGTCACACATTCACATAAGCTAATTCCTGATTCCGCCGTTGTCAAACTTGGGATGAGAAGAGAG
>JACBYL010000284.1:0-40140 GCA_015266385.1 Trichoderma oligosporum | reverse complement strand
AAGCATTGAACTCTGGCGAATAATGGACATCAAATGGCTTGAGCGATCGGAGGGGGGTTGGTGTTCAGGGCTCTTTGGGACTGATTTAATGTTTCTTGAAGCTCGCTGTGCATCCACGCCAGGCTTTTCTGCTTGGCTTGGGCTAATATCTACTTACCTACATAGTAATACTGTAGTTCTGGTGGTGGCGGCTCAGAGCACCAATTGCTGGTACTAGAACTTGTACTACTGATGTACGGAGTTATGGAGTACTGCCTGTACCTTAGGAACATGCAAACCTGTACTAAAACTACTAAGTCGCCCAGCGCGTCCATTGAGCGGTCTAGGGGTGCTTCAGCGGCCCCAGTGTGGCTTGCCGGATCTCTTCAAATGTTCAATATACTTAGAAAGCAATTAGCTACTAAGCACCTTGTAATCACTAAGTATGTATAGAAGCCGATGTGAGAGAATATATGGAAAGGGGACAAAGGAAGAAAAGAAAACGAAAAGAAAAAAAAAAAAAAAAAAGAAGGAGGATCCTTAGTATTGGAAGTGCATACTTCGTGGCCTTTGCCTTTTAGTTTGAGGCCTGCAGCTCGCTTTCTGAGTTTGGGGATTCCAGCTGGACCTAACAGTCTGAGAAAAAAAAAAAAACAAAAAAAAAAAAAAAAAAAAAAAGAAGAGCAAATCAAGTACCCCATACCTACCAAAGTACCTGTAACCGTGCTCCATACCCAGCACAAGTAGGACTACAAGTAGTACATAATGGTAGACGGACAGGATGTTGGCGGAGTGGCGTTCTGCCGCAGGGGAGCTGCGACGTGCATTCATTGCAGCACTGGGGTTGGATTGGATTACCTAGGTAGTACTCCATACTAACCGTAGTGTACTTAGTTATTACCTATCACTAAAAGCGCGTGTACATATACATTTACGTGTACTTGCAGTTGCAGCAGTACCAGTACTAGAAGTGCCAGTACTCGTACCTATAAAATCACTAGCGGCCTGCAGGCTAAGAAAGGTGGAATAAGGAGACATCTGGTCTATCACCCCGTTCGATATCAAGTCTTCTTCCTGTTGTTTGTTTGTCTGTTTGCTTGTATGCGCTGTGTGCGCTCGCTGAGCTTCTCATGCAGGCAGAAGTATACTACCCAGTAAGCTTCTATGTTTGTCCAACGTTGTTTGCATGGCAAAATGTTATAAAAATATATATATAAGCCATATGGTCATTGCAAACTCATTCGCTCGCTCATTCGTCCATTTACAGGTACGGAACTATTGTTTCCTCAGTAAAGAAAAGAAAAAAAAAAAAAAGTCGAGTTCTCCTCTCACCCTTTATTTTAATTTTTTTTTAAACTCCGATCCCTTCAACCACCCCCTTGAGCGCCTTGACCCTTTCCGAGCAGTTTATCTAGCGACCTTTTGGAGCGATGCGATACTCCATACTTTAATGTACTTCGTATATACTTATACTTTATACATTAGTATCATCTCTTCTCATCACATTCAACGGAATGTACTCCATATATGCGTGCCTTACCGCTGCAACTAAAGATGCGCATGTGAATGAAGCAATTCATACATGTACCCCATATCTCAACCATTTGCAATCATCAGTTTATAATGCAAGGGCACGCGCGCCAAAAAATTTTACAATTCTGTAAAAAAAAATTACGAAGAGAGAAGATACAGCATTTGATGACTTTTAAGTTGTACGAATTACGAAGTTCAGGTACAGGTACCGGTACAAAGCACAGACTCGTACTTGTACAGACAACATGAGCCCAAAGTGGGTGGGGCTTTATTAGCGCAACCCCCCCCCTTGTTGTCTCTCCAGTCTTTTTTCTCTCTTCTCATTTTTTTCTCTCCTCCCCCTTTACTTACTCTGTTTGGCAATTACTTTTTACACGCCCACACTTCTTCAATCGTATATACAGTACTCCGTAGTAGATACTAACTTCTTTGAATAAAATCAGTATCGTTACTACAAGTATGAGGGTATGATCCGCAAGACATTCAAATGGTATCCATTAAAAGAGACCCGTTGATAGATAGAAAGCGGCCGTCGTGCGTCGGTCTGCAAATCGGTCCAAGTGCACCGAAATTTCGTGGGGGGTGGGAACGCCATTTTACGTCCCAATCTACCATGTAATCAATCAATTGATATTAACTGGCTCCTCGCTTCAACGTTCTTCTATTACGCTTTTTTATTTTCCTATAAGGGAAAAAAAAAAAAAACCTTCTTCTTATTGACTTCCAAAGTGTTCTAGCCTCCTTTTCTAATTTTGACGCCTCTTAAATTATACCGAGAATATGACGCATTCTGTTACAACATACCTATTTTATAGCCCATAATAAATCTAGAATCAACCCTTCAACCTTTTTCCTATCTATACTCGTACAAGCACGCCGTCCAAGTAGTACCAACTAAACCAAGTATGGTACAAGTTATGCCTGATTTGTTGGCATCAGGTGCTAATGTAGGCGGGAGGTTAGTCGTGCGACGATAGACATGGAGATACCTATTTATGCCTACTTCTACTCCGTACATATCGAAACCTAATTTACCTCTGCAGTATCAAACTTCATCTATTAATCTTCCGATATCTGCTGGTCACGAACGAAGTATATCTAGTTGTAGTTGGGCTACATGACGGCGTCCCAACATGCAGTACTACAATAAAAGTATATTAATCCTTTCTTTTTTTCTTTTTCTTTAATCTGTGCAAGGTTTATAACGGCATATATCGACATGGCTTGCCAAGAAGAAAAGCATTTGGGATTCGTAAGCTCATATTAATGCTCCGTACTTTGTAATTTGACTGTCACCTTTGACGGACAAAAGTCTTTCATATTACCACCTCACGTTATTTCCGCCGACAGCAACCCCCGTCCTCTCGTCAAGACCACACCAAACAGGTAGGTCAGCCGTGATGTTGGAGCCGAAATGCTACCCTCTAAGCTGCCTTACCTACTTCTGCTACGGAGTACTACTACTACTTTTGCACTCCGTATAAAATGCTACCTCGAGCATCGACACTGCAAGCATTTGCGTCTCTCTCTCTCTGTCTCTCTCTCTGTCTCTCTCTTTTCCTCTCTCTCTCCTCAACTGAACAAGCAAAAGCAAAGAGCCATTCCTCCGCACTATCACTTCCACCAATGCTGTTAGTATCATAGTCCCTGTAGTATCTACCTACAAGTGCTCCGAATCCGTACCACTTCGTACAAGCACCAACCCTCGGCATACCTCATCGTATCGCTTCGTCTGTCATCTCATCGCTTCTCGCTACCCAGCCCCTGGTTTTGGTTTTCAGTCGGTTCAGTCCGGCAATCCAGAGCGTTTGTGTGTCGTATCACTGGCAACGACCCATGGTACAAGCATTTGTACTTACAAGTAATAGTAATTTTGCATCCAGATGAGCGTAATTTAGAGACAGATCTTAAAAAGAAGGGTCTGTATATTTCCCTACCACGGCAAGTCTAGCCGGGTGCTCCGCTGCAAATGGGCGGAATTGTAAACATACTTGTAATCGTATAAGAACCAGGATGAGTATATTTCCCGCTACTGATTGTTAGAGTCGGCACCCTGTCATGAAATAGTACAAGTAGTAATTCGTACTACTCGTACTCATTCTTTGTACAGTACATGATGGCTATTCTTTTTTCTCACATGGCGCCATAAAAGCGGCCTAACGACGGTCTTCAACGTTGCTCGTTTTCTTTTATTTCCCCTGACGCATCACAGCTCACTACTACCTAGTAGGTATTATTTTCTATTACCAGGCACTACCTTGATAGTAAGTTGATGTCTAGCTACTTGTACCTTACCTTTCTAGATTGTACTGTACTACCTTCGGCCAAGAAGTGGGGTTAATTACCTTATCCACCCTTGTGCCAATCAAACTTCTCTTTCAATAACTTTGTATGTTACGGGATCATTTCAACATTCACTGAGAGTGCAAAAGTCGCCCCGATTCGATCCAATTTTTTCCGCCGACATGGTCTCACAGCGGGCTGGCATCGAGCGTTTACGCCATCAATGTGTATCAATTTTGTACAAAGTACAAGTTGCTCTGTACAGGCAATCCTACTTGCCAAGGTACTACCTTAATACTAATACTAACTCCTACTTGTACGATGCAGAGGCAAAATGTGTCGAGGCCGGTTCTCTCTATATTACAGGAATTATACTCGTATGTACTGTTAGCCGCTGCTAGCTGGAGCCGGACCACACAGACTAGCAAATCCAAGACCGGGGAAACACAAAGACTGGAACCTGCATCGCCGTATCATCCCCCCCCCCGCTGCGGCCAAGCGATATCATGCAGCCTCGCGCGGTCTCTTGCAGCGACCTGCAGCTTCGATTAGAGGAGGGTCGCAGAGCCTAATGCTATCATTGGATGCTGCATCCGTACACGTATCAAGTATTACTAGTTAGACTCTACTCCTTCCCGAGCTCGTACAGGTATTATTTAAAACGGCGGCAAGGCGGCATGCAGGTCGCGCTGAGGACGACCGATTTCATACATGCAATCGCCGCTTGTTGGGTCTCTTGATTGGGCCTTGTGAGGCGCCATAGCCTGGCGACAGATCAAACGCCTACTTGCACTTCGTACTTCGTACTACTAGGAGTAGTACTCATATCGCCCGCTTGTCCAATTGCAAACCTCCTTATAGATGAAGCACTAGGAGAGGCTATGGTTGGATAACCACTTTGCGCCGTATCAAGTCAAGCGGATACCGCCAGTGATAATTTCGAACTTCTGATGACATCTTGAGAGAGAACATTAGTTAGGTCGTCATTACATACTTGTACTACTCGTATACCGAAGCAAGCGCGCGCGCACACAAACACACCAACGCCTGAGCGAGTCAGGCCTCTTGGTTTGGGCCGCAACACCACACCCTGTTGTCTCGGGATATCTTTCGCCTCCGAATCGTAATAGGCATTTTGAACCGGCCCCGATTTCTTGATTTGCCAAGCTTGTTTACGATCCGTTATGAGTGGGTTACATACAAGTAAATGGTGCGCGTTAGCAGCATCTAGACTTTCTTCATGGTTTCAAAAGTCTCAGACACTTTAAGATGTGTGTAACTTCGGATCAACAACGCATACGCTGGAGAGCTTATTTTTGTCTTTACACGAATTGTCCACGACACACTCTTTTACCATTAGTCCCCCCCTCCCCCCCCCCCCCCCCCCCCTGGGCATGATGGAGGCTTAAACGTCATCAGCAATTTTGCGCAGACCCAGCATCCGGGTTAACGATAGTACTAGTATATCTCGACATTCAGCCAAGCATCCTGCAGGGTTCCTTGTTCTCTGTTCATCAAGTAAATCTGCAGAGGATTTTGCCAGCTATGCTCCTGTCTTTCAGGGCCACTCCTGGCAAATATTACTGCTCATGTCAATGAAATTACCTACTATTATCCATTTCTACATACATGCCCTTCAGCCTCCGCCTGAGCGTCAAATAACAACAGACACAAATTCCCTTATAAAATGAATGAGCAGTAAATAAAATGAAGCTCAAAGCCGAAAGCTCCATCTCGTGCCACTTCATCGACCTTCTAGAATGACGCTCTCCACATTCGACATCAGCAAGCCTCCACCAGTCTACAGACACACGCCCGTCTCCACTAGCTTTTCATCTCCCTTTGCCCCCCCCCCCTTGTCCCCCTTTTGGGCTTGGCGAATGCTCTTTTACTGACGATTCGACAACCACGCGCCTGTTTGCCTATTTCTTGATTTTAAACATCATCGGCTGAATTACGAATTACTGCTACTACTATTACTACTATTATTACAATGAAGTACTCCTTTAGAAGAGATTTGATTGATAAAAAGACTCCTCTGATGATGCCGCTGAATCTGTCTAGGCCCCATGTATTATGCCTCCTCCACTTAACGACCGATTTGCAAAACTCGTGAATTTCGCTCAGGTACGGAGTACCATGAATCTAACTTTTCCATTTACAGGAAATACAAAGGCACTATCTCTTACCAATTGTACTCGTACTCGTGGGACAGCTACCTAACTATGTAAGCCCTACACACGAGCCCGCCGTCGGCGTTCCAGTCCCCCCATCCAGGCCGTGGCCAACAGTCAAGACAGCTGACGCCCTGTCCAACAGCAATTTAAGCAATGCCACCAGTTTTTGCAGCTTCCGATACCAGTATGCATGTAATACGCTCGTCCGCTTTGTTCTTCACCCCCTCGCGATTCGTATCTACCGAGCATACGAAGGTACTTGTACCAGTAGCCCGAAGGAGGGCAGTCAGATCCAAATTGGGCAGCTGCTGTTCTTCGAGAGAACTTGATTCGGCTGACACATAATACTCCGTACTTCTCCGTGCTGCTACTAGGTTCAATCTGTTCTGCGGTTCCGGTCGAAAATCGCCCAAGTGGGGTTCCTCAGTGGTGATGGCTCTGAGTTGAGCTCCGGTCCCCAGACAAGGCCATGAGGTAGAGTGTGTCCGCAGTGAGATACAGTAACGTAAGTAGTGAGCCACCATGCAAGGCTGCTAATCAAACCTCTTCTTTTATACCAGTCGACATCATGAAATGGATAGATAATACTTGAAAGAAAGAAAAAAAAAGTATTAAAGAGAGAGAAGATAAAAGGGAAAAAGAGAGAAGCTCTCGTGTTCCGTTTCTATTTCTGGAGCTGCCCTGGTTTGCATGAGACTTGAAATAAGAGCTGGAGGAGCTTAAATATACCCTAGCCAACGCTCTATGAATGACCAGGCAAGCAAGCTATCTCACCGTCTTAGGCATGTCTTAGCTGGCGCTGATCGTGGAGAAGGCGGAACTTAAAGAATGCATGCCTACGAACACTTGGTACCGAACTATCGCTTAGTTCAAGTAGTAGTGTCGCTCTCCTTAGGCTTGTCTCGCGTCGTTCCTCGCCCATCTTTGGGATATACAAGGGTTGATTGCTCGCATTGGTTGCAGTGCTTTATTTTATCCTTGCTTTTCACGGCTGGCTGAGGCATTGATATTACTATACTACTACCTACTAGTACCACTTGTGCTAAGCAGGTCTGATGAGGTCCGGGCTTAGGGCCTTATATAGGTCGCCTCTGATATGGAGGACTTCCGAGAAGCTAGTTCGACAGCCGCAGCAACGGCACGGCAGTTGTCGCATCCTCCTGGATATAAAACAAGACAGCATATGCTTTAATGACTGAGTCTATACCACAAAGGCCAAAATTGTGGCTCTCTTCTTCAGAGCTTCTCCGTCTTGTCGACGGGCTCGTCGAGTTCGTCCTCCTTTGAAACACGCTTGCCTTGAACGGCCTCCTCCGCCTCAGCGACGAGACTCTCAAGATACGCTTGGTCCCTATTCATACGTTAATTACCCGAACAAGTGGAGTTGCAAGCAGACATTTAATGTGGAAATGTCGGGTGTGTAGTACTTTCCAACCAACGTAACCGTGTTTCGTTTCCTGCCCCATCGCGGATAGCTGCCCACTTTGACACCGTGCGGCTCAACCTTGGCGGCCAGCTCGGTAAGATATGCTGCAACAGAGCTCTCAGGCAGAGGCGTAGATATCATAATTCTATGGGTTCCCTTGCCTTCGGGGTCGACTAGTCTGGGAAGAACATGAGGTTTCAGCCCATCAAGCAGCTTTTGGACTACAATGTACCACACCCAATCGTGTGTCAGCCCATTTTCTTTACATGCCCCCCATAGGAGCAAATATAACTCGTGAGAGTCCAATCACTCACAAAGCAGCGGTACTCCAGGAAGAATATGCACATTCTGGTTCACAACTGAGACCGGAACCCACAGATCTTCTTGAGGGAAGATGAACTGCTCGCTTAGATCGCGGGATTCGTCCGTAGGAAGCTCTACCATGCGCAACCTAGCTTTCAAGGCTGGGGAGTCGACATTCCAGTCAAAGTTTGGCTGTTTTGGATGCGGTTTTGAAAGCTTCTTCATCTTCTCAAAGGCTTCTTGGTGTAGCTTTAAAGGTAGTCTGAAAGCTTTGGCGATGGATTGGTAGGTAATGTCGTCGTGCCTATTCAGGTGATAACTCAGATTTGAAGCTAAAAGAACATGCGAGATATGGTATGGTAATCTTACGTTGGGCCAATGCCTCCGCTAGATTATTTAGGTTTCCTTATTTAGCAAAATAATTATTTGTTATATGAGGAGGTTTGGAGGGTCTCTTAGCGCTCACCTGGTTACGACGAAGTCATAGCGGTTGCTCATTCGGCTCACGGCCTCCACGATTTCGCTCTCATCATCTTCGATGACCTCGATACGTTTCAAGCTCTACAGCACAAGGGGGGGGAGGCGCCGGTCAGACATCAACTCTCGAGATTTATCATCAATCTCGAAACCAATACTTACAATGCCTAAAGAGAAACACCACTTTGCCAAGTACGCCGAGTTTGTCTGTAGAAAAATTGTCAAATCGTGTCCCATCTCACCTATCCATTTACCTGAAGCGCCAGCTCAGCCTTTAAGTCTACTAACATCAACAGTCTTTTTTTTTTTAATCAAAAGAGAGTAATTCGTCAGCCTTTGCTTTATATACAAATCACGCAAATTCAAGCAGATTAGTGGAGTTCGTCACATAAGTAACTCACCTTTCCACCTAAAACTTCATCTCCAATGATCAGACATGCTGCCGTCTGGATGGTGCGGCGTGTGCCTCGGCCTTCAATGGCTGACATTTTTAACACAAAAGCAGCTGGGAGAACGTTCGGTTTGACGATGAAGGAGGAGGAAACGTTGGTGAATAGATGATGTCGCGTAGCATGCGATAGCCGCGAAAACATGAAGCTGTCTATGAGTATCTAGGTAACGAAAGGAAGCCCGCGTGAATATTCCCTCTCCCCTTTTGTATTTTTTTAATCGACTTGGTCAAGTAAAGAGAGATAAAGAAAAAGACAAGTCTGATCTTTTGAACCCGGAGCACCAGAAGTTGGACGAAAGGAAGATGAAGACGGCCCGTGACGCCATTTTGGCGGGCGAGGCCGGAGCCCGCCCATCATTGAATATGTGGGGGGAAGCTTTTTTGTGGATTAGTCTATCAGCAGCTTGGTTATACTAACAGCGGGGCTTTTTGGGGGGGGAGCTTTTTCGACTCTAGACTGACGAGTTGATGCTTTGGGGTTCGGCTTCCAGAAGGCGATTTAATCAAAACCACTAATTCTCTTGCAAACGTACCAACTTAGTCGACGGTAACTGTAACACGGGTGATAAACAAAATTCTATTATATTATCTCTCTTTTTGTCTATTTCTCGCAGCTCTCTCTATATCCCCCAATCTAGCTTCCAGCTTCACTTAAAACCATGGCATGTCTTGCTATCAGACCCCGCGATCATAGTCCCTCCCTAGGTTGCTAACCGAACAAACTTGAAAGGCATCCGAATCCAGGCTCTACAAAATCTCTGGCGAGACAAAGGATCATTTGCGCAAGTTTCGTCTAACGACATCTCGAGCTAGCAAGCCTCAAGCAGTGATATGTATGTACGTTCTTTCTAGGACAAGGCAGCGCTTGCAACGATCGGTTTTCCCAGACTACCGGAGGTTGTTGATATTGAATTTACTGACTGAGGAACGGTTTCATTGAACAGATCTGATTGATAAGAACACGCATGAAATTCGCCAGGATGATGACAAGACTATATATACGTCCCTGGATGAAATAGCCGATGACCTTCCCGACCATGCCCCTCGATATATCCTCCTTAGCTATCCCCTGACCTTGGTTAGCTGCGTCCCTTCCTCACCCATAATATGATTGTTGTACAACATAACCCATTGCTAACAAATTGGGGGGGAAACCTCTCCATCGCATAGCCTGACGGACGATTATCCGTGCCTTATGTACTGCTATACTACCTTCCCATCACTTGCAATGCCGAAACGAGGATGCTCTACGCCGGTGCGAAAGAGTTGATGCGCAATACGGCAGAGGTTGGCAAAGTGATAGATATAGAGTCAACGGAGGATCTAGAGGAAATTCCTAAGCAGTTAGCCACGGAGAAATAATAATAATAAAGAAAACTGCCACTTTTTGCCATGCCATATTTTGTTAAGATGTTAATCTTAATTTCAATTTTAATTTCTTTTATTTTTTTTATTTTTTTTCATTATGATATCAATGCTAAAGCTAGATAGCCTCTTCTTTCTATGCGGCCACGCATATTTCTATTCCGGCAACACACTATTCTCATCCAAACCCAGCTGTTGTCCAACATTCCTCACAACTTCCTTGAACGCAATACAAGCCGGACTATCGGGAAACGAATCAAAAAAGCTCTCCCCATAGTCACATGCCATTCGTATCCTCGGATCCAGAGGCACTGATCCCAAGAATGGAATGTCCATCTCTTCTGCCAATGCCTTGCCGCCACCCGTGCTGGCCTTGAAGATCTGACTCTCTCCTTTACAGTTAGGACATACAAACGCGCTCATGTTCTCCGCTACCCCAAGGATCCTGATGCCGGCCTTTCGGCAAAAATCAATCTCTTTGCGCACGTCGAGGAGCGCAACCTCCTGCGGCGTCGTCACCACCACGGCACCGTCAATCCCACTCTCTTTAAGGAACGAATTCACGCTCAAGTGTTCATCGCTCGTCCCGGGCGGTGTGTCCACCAATAAGAAATCCAAGTCTCCCCATTCCACGTCCTTCAAAAATTGTTTAATCAGTCCGTTCTTCTTTGGGCCCCGCCAAATAATCGCGGCGTCCCTATCTGGCAGCATAAACTGTATCGACATCACCGCCAAGTTATCTGTCACCCACACGGGTGACATTCCTGTAGCGCTCACGTGAATCGTTTCGTTTTCCACGCCCAGCATCTTTGCCGTGCTCGGCCCAGTAATATCCGCATCCATGACGCCCACTGTGCTATCTGGATTTGTTGAAAAGGCATGAGCAAGAAGATTAGTAAAGGTGCTCTTCCCGACGCCACCTTTCCCGCTCAATATTAGGATTTTGTGTTTGACGTGCTCAAGCCGTGCCGTGATAAGCGGGATGTCTGGATCTGGGCCCTTGGGAGCAGATGCGCAGATGGCCTGGTTGGGACAGCCGTCGCATTGTGATGACGTTCCGGCACGCTCTGATTCTGGACCTGGGCAGTGTTCTGGTTCGGGGGCAACGAGCTGAGGTTTCTGTTTGAGAGGGTTGGCGAAGACGTCGGCGATGGCCTCGGGTTCCTCTAATGAGGGCGCCATCATTCGGTAGCAGCCTTTTCTATGTGAAGATCTTCAGTAGTAGTAGTAGCCCCTTGTGATATCATAGACTGGTCTCGTTGTATAGATCTTCTTCTTCTTCTTCTTCTTCTTCTTCTTTCCCTTTTTATTTTTCTTTTTTACAAGGCCAATTTTGCACTGGGTATCATAAACATCCTGTTGCTGGAAAAGAAAAGAGCTTGGATCTTTGGGACGGGAATTGGTAGGTAGTTATGAGTGGCTTTGGAAGCTTAATAATGTGGTAGACCCGACTTGGTAATCCAAAACTGTCCGAGATCGGTGTTTTCAGATATTAGGCTGCAGCAAAAGAAACAAGCACCAATACGATAAATTACTTTATGAAAGGATGATATCTCTTGTTTGAGAAGCCATATTTTATTATTGTTTGTAGAAAACTTTGAGTGGAGGCGATGTGATACAAAGATTTGGTATCCGACGAAAATCATACAGGGTAGGCAGTTGACGCAACTTGGGTAGTCTAGTCGCCTTTTTGACGAGAGACTCTCTGTTCCATATTGAGAGAATTCTATCGTACAGAACCAAGGGGACCTTTTCTAAAAGAAAATATTAGAGAGAAAAAAGAAGAGCCATTATATACATACATACATACACTGGCACGTTATGCATGCCATAAAGGGGCAAAAATGGTAGGTTCCAGGGGGAGTCGAACCCTCGCTGGCGGAATCAGAATCCGCAGTCATAACCGTTAGACCATGGAACCTATTGAAGTGGTTATCCACTTCCCATGGCTTGTTTCCAGCAGTTCTTCCTATAGCTTATAAAGGTTACTCTAATGAAAATTTTTTCCAGCCACAAAGAAAATCGCCGTTCGGCATCTGATAAGAGGAAATCCGGGAGTCACCCCACCACCCCACCTAAATTTTTTGTTCGATAGCCATGTGCAACTCGGTTTACGAGCATACAAACTTGTCGACGTTTAAGATACCCTTATGTTGTAGAGATTGAAATTGAGATTTATCATGTCTAACGCTACTATCGAGAGCCTACGCCAGAGCCTTTGCTCTGAGGATACCCCTCTTCCTGTTCGATTTCGCGCTTTATTCTCCCTCAAACATGTCGCCAAAACCTCAGACGCCGAATCCGCCATCGCAGCTATTGAAGCTATCGCGGCTGCCTTCGCATCTCCATCCGCTCTACTAAAACACGAACTCGCATACTGCCTTGGTCAGACTGGAAATGATGCGGCCATCTCACCACTACGCGATGTTCTATCAGACTTGAAGGAGGATCCCATGTGCAGACATGAGGCCGCTGAGGCTCTCGGGGCTCTGGGTAATGCGACCAGCTTGGCACTACTTCGAGAATTCAGAGATCGCACTGGCGAGGAAGTAGTTGTCAGGGAGACATGCGAGATTGCGATTGATCGCATAGAATGGGAGAACTCTGAACAAAGGAAACAGGAAAAGTTGCGTCAAAGGCAAGTTTACACTTGAATTTTTTTCACTTGAATTTTTAGCTGGTCTTCATTTTGCTAACCAAATATCTTAGTGACTTTGCTTCGGTTGATCCTGCACCACCCATGCCCGAGTCTGAAAAGTCAGTTGAAGAACTAGGCAGGGTGCTGATGGATATCAATCAGCCACTCTTTATGCGATACCGTGCCATGTTTGCCCTCCGCGATCTTGCTTCTCCTCCAAACTGTCCGACAGCCGTCCCCGCTGTCCAAGCCCTTGCTAAGGGATTTGCCGACTCCTCTGCACTCTTTCGCCACGAGATTGCCTTTGTCTTCGGCCAGCTTTCACATCCTGCATCCATTCCCGCTCTTACGGAGGCCTTGAGTAATCTGGAAGAAGCAAGTATGGTACGCCACGAAGCTGCCGAGGCTCTAGGTAGTCTCGGTGATGAAGAGGGTGTTGAAGAGATTTTGAAGAGATTCCTTCAAGACAAAGAGCAGGTTGTCCGAGAAAGTGTTATCGTAGCATTAGATATGGCCGAGTACGAGAGAGGTGGCGAGACGGAATATGCTTTGATTCCGGAGGTGACCAGCGCTTCTGCATAAATGATAGGAAAAAAAAAGCGCTTGTTACATACTGTAGAATTTTTTTAAACATAGAAACAAGAGCTTTTTAATTGTTCTCATGCCAGCTGTATCCACACTCGCAGTTATATATAACCGTTGAGCCCTCGTCGGCACTTCGCAATTGCACCGTTGTGTACTTGACTTCCTCTCGACCGCAGTTTGGGCATCGTTCGCGTACGGAACTCTCAGTGTTGAGGGTGTGACGTTCAACGGCTTGTACGCTGGATTGAAGCTTTTGGCGCAGAAAGGAGGGGAAATCTGACGGTTTTGACTGTGTCACGATAATTTTGGCGCCAGTATCTGGGAGCATCAATTGTCAATTTCTTTCCTTTCCTTTCTTTCTTTTTTTTTTCAAGTGCTTATCCCACAGCCAAATTTGATTCGTACCTTTGTTTTCGGCGCTACAGCACTCGCAGCTAAGCACATTCTGCTCAGTTCCCTTTGTCGCCGGAAGTAGATTCCCGCAGTCTGTGCAAAAAACCATGGATCCAATGGCAGCCATTTCGGAAGATTTTTTTCTTTTTTTTCCTTTTCTTGTTTGTGTTGTCTGCCAGCGCAGAGCCTATGACGATCCCTAATTCTTTAATGGAGGGTATCTCGTGGAACCAGCTGGGCAAAGAAAATTGGGCATGCAAGACAACTGGCAAAAGATCTTGCAGGGGTTTGATAATCCGGAAAAACTGATAAAGTAAGGTACCGGATCCGGAAAAGTTTCTAACTGGTCCAACCAAAATGCGCACGAGCCATCGGATCCCTTTCGACATTCGAGATTGGTCCAGCGAGGCTGTCGATTCTCCAGGCTACCAATGCGCGTTGATTCGAAGATTCAACAAAACAATACCCAACTTGCAACTTTTAGGCATGCATTGAAGCCACGCTCGTTTCTGTTAATGCATCGTTAATTCAAATGCAGCTTATGCTCGGCGCTATAGGTTCTTTTTTTAATTTTATTTTACCAACGATTTTTGCTCTTTGCAATCTTCAAACGTCGCCGTTTCTTTCATGACACGCTGAGGTTCTGATGCGCCCATAGCTCCTTCCTCGGTCAACAATGTGTCTTTGGTGAATATTGTGAGGATTCAGAAGTTTGGCAAACATGCAGCCACACAATATGGAGAACCCTGAAAACGGACTAGGTGCCAGCAATGGACCAGCCGACTCTCAAAACGCGATATCGAGACCTTTCACGCTGCAAGAATCTTTACCTTATTCACCACAGACTTCTACTGTGCCTTTCGTACCTGGTCAGTCACCGCTTCATTATTGTTCACGGTTTTTTTTAAAAAATCAAAAAATCCAATAAAAAAAATACATTACAAACTACGCCTATCTTATGGGCTTACTGATACTGTATTTAGAAATAATTCCGGATCCAAACATAGGCTTCGGCTCACCAGCGTCGTGCATTTCGGATCTCTTTCCACACAACGATTTCGATCGACTCAATAAGGAAGCCCTCGGGCAACCCCAACTTCCAAGAAATACAAAGCAGGCAGTTGATCTTGTGCTACATGAAATAAAACCTTCCCAGAGAACACACTAGTAAGAACGAATATGATACTCGGTCTAGAGTTCCTATGATAACTAACTCTTTTTCACAGCAACTTCAAGTCCGTACTGACCGGCCAAGCAAGCACTCGACCTGGCAGTCTTTCACAAGGATTATCCCCTATTGCGCGAGCGGTGTATGAGAAGGTTGGAGGTTACTTTAAAGCTACTAAGCCTCATATTGTGAGCCCGCAGGCTGTTAACCTTAACGGGGAGAAGGGCCGAACACTCCCAACGAATATAGCCACACAATCTGGCGTATTTGATACCCCACCAGCTCGCATAGAGAGCTATGAGACACCTCTGTCAAAAAAGCAGTCAAGGATAGAGGTGCTGATACCTTCGAGGAGGGGTTTTGATCCGTCGACATACGCTGACGCCCCCGGAGCTTCTCAGTCGCGAATCTCTCCCGAAACTCCGGTGCGCCAACTAATATCGGCATTACCAGCTACACCGGAAGATTCGCTGAACGTCGCTTCAGCATCATCTGATACACAACATTTGATCCCCGACTCTACGGCATTTCGAGTTGAGCTTCCTCCGTCTAATATCAAGAGAGAAGAGTATTTAGAGATTGCTAATGTGCCATCCGCACCTAAGAATCTTTCTTCTCGTAAGCAAGAGCAATATACAGCTTTAGGAAGTCAAGATCTTGTCAGCAGTGCCAGTCTTGATCAGCAACAGCGAGCTGAAGCTGCTCTCGAAACAGTTGATTCGCTTATGCGAAGTGTCTTCTCAGCAGTTGGGCGGGCTTTAGGGATGGAATCGGGATACGACCACGTTGTGACACTAACAGCTGATCAAGAAGTGGTTATGAATGGTGCAACGCATCAGAAGATGCAAGGCGCCATACAGAAAACTATTGCGCTCAAGTGCTTCAGTAGAGTTCCACTGGAGGGCCTCGTTCAAGTCATGAAGCTGAGCGACGGTAGCCTAAAACTTGTTGATGAATTGGATATCCGTATTGACGAAGGTTGGGACGAAGCTAGCTTGGAGTCATGGATCCAACAGCTATCAGAAGTTGATATAGGACTAAAGGCTGCACGCACCTGCTTGCGAATCCTGGTTGGAGGCCGAGAGGATAAGCAACTTTATTCAGAAAATATCATCAACAGATGCGTCAACATTTTTAAGACTGTCACCGAGGATATAATAATCCCTCTCGTTGAGCTTCGAAACTCAGCGTCATCCGCCAATCTATTCAGAATGATCTTGAAGCACAAAAAAGCCATATCATCTACTTTTCTCTGTTGCCAAAAGCTGTTCGCCATGCTTGCCGAGCTAGTGACAAAAGTAGAGCTCTCAGAAACAGTCTTCAATACACTGGAATTCACCGCGTCTAAACTAATATTTGTTGAAAACGCTTACTTCGAGAAAGATTCAGCAGTGGGAGTGCAGCGGTTTGATGGAATGCGCAGTGTTGCTATGGACATGCTCTGCCAAATCTTTTTGATCAAGCCCGAGCAGCGACAGGGTATAATCGACGATATTCTTACATCTTTGGAGAAACTTCCTGTCGGGAAACAGAGCTCACGGCACTTCAAACTATCTGATGGCGGGAGCATTCAGCCCGTATCCGCATTACTTATGCGGCTGGTTCAGGCTAGTTCTGGGAGAGTTGAAGAGAATGAAGCTGGCCGCACTACTGTTCTCCGAGCTCTTGGTAGCAAGGACCAAGACGATGCCGAGGATGACGACGAAGAGAGTGAAGATGAGTTGGCCGGCGAGAGGCCTAAAAGGGGCCATATGATATCTTCTATTAATAGCGAGGATCAAGGCGCACAGCAGCACGCTGTCGCAATACAAGAGCTTGAGGCAGCTGCTGCTCCTCTCAGCGAGAGTGCCACGCGAAATGCCTCCTATATTGTCAACTTCATTGTCAAGCGTGCGATTGGGTCAACTAAATCAGGTGACACACCGTACCGCAACCTTTTGGACCTTTTCGTTGAAGACTTTACAACATGTCTCGATTCCCCAGATTGGCCGTCAGCCGAACTACTCTTACGCCTTCTTATGCTTATGATGGTGCAGCTCTTTGAAGCACCAAAGACGGCCGCTCCCGCGAAGAACATGGCCCTTGAGCTTCTGGGTACTATGAGTGCGGCTATATCCCGTCTCCGATCACACGTCAAGCGGACTGCTAGTTCGCTTGAAAGCACCGATATCGACGACCTCTCACAATATCTTGCAATGCTGGCTTGCCATGTTCTTGAACAAAAGAGCCCAATCGAGCACATTGTTGCCTGGAATGGACCTTACCGAGCCTCATTGGAATTCCTTCAAGCTCGTCTATCGGATGATCCGTATTTGTTTAGTGCAGTGTCATTCCTCATAACCGACTGGGCAATTAGAGTGCACGTGGGCTATGATTCTATTCAGGACAGTGACAATGAAAGAGATTGGGAGCTTGGCCGTCTCGCCTATAGGCTGCGAATGATGATACAAGACCGCCGATGGCTCTCTAATGAGTATACCTTCAAGGCTGTTTCTGTGGCTCAAGCAAAGCTTTCCTACTCCATCATTTTGCTACGTTCTCCGCTGTTCGAATCTTTTAGTAAAATTCTGAACATCCTTCTTGGTTCCATGGCGGGTGACCAAGCAACGGTTCGCAGCAAGAGTCTGAAAAGTATTAATCAGGTGCTCGAGACGGACCCATCCATTCTCGATGGTGACTCCATGGTGATACAACTTATACTGGATTGCTCAAGCGACACATCTACGCAAGTGAGAGACTCTGCCCTTGGCCTCTTGGGGAGCTGTATCACGCTGAGGCCGGCTCTGGAATCGCCATTGACACCTAAGATTATCGAGCGTTTCCAAGACGCTGGAGTTGGTGTCAGGAAACGAGCCATGAAGCTTGCCCGCGACATCTATCTTAGAAATCATAATAATGCACTTCGCAGTGCTATAGCAAATGGTCTGCTCCGACGTGTACAGGATCCCGACGAGGGTGTTCGTGAACTCGCTCGTCAGATGATTGAGGAAGTCTGGTTTGCCCCCTTTTATGGAAATGATAACACCGCCGCATTCCAGACCTCCCTCACGGAACATGTTGCTCTCATCATTCAGACGGTAAAGACAGGGAGTGTTACAGAGATTCTGGACAAAGTGTTTCAATCCATTCTTCGACCCAAAGACAAATCCTTGGACGGCCCATTTTCAGTTTGCTCTCAGCTTGTAAGCAATATGTTTGGGCTCATTGATAACGCAGATTCAGAAGAAAGCGGTCCGACTGGCCGTGATGCTCTGCAAGTTCTTACCATCTTTGCCAAGGCAGACCCCAAGCTGTTTAGCCTTGAGCAGATTCGGCTCTTGAAACCTCATCTCGCAAGCTATAGTGGCGTCGATGAGTTGGCGGCGTTCCGAGCGGTGACGGTGATTTACAAACGCGTACTTCCTCAGCTGCCTACCGTTCACTCTGAATTCCTGACCGAAATTCGTCTTCAGCTCTTGAAAGGCATCGGAAAGATATCTTCCCGCGGAGCCCTGGATGACTTAATCGCATGTACCAAGGTGGTTTGCGATTTATTAAAAGACTTTGGACCTTTGGGCAATCTGGTCGCGTCTGGCTTAATGGGTATTCAGAAACTGGGAGCCGGAGCTGCGGTGCTAGATAGCAAGAGGATCAATCACTTGTGTGCTTACTCTATCATCGTCGGCAGTGTTGGCAAACATTGCGATTTGGACCAGCAAATGCAGGTATTCAAGTCTCGATTTCCCAAATGGCAGGGAGATTCTGTCCCTCGGCTCATTGTGGATGTGCTGTCACCATTTTCGTCGCCGTCTCAGCCACTGGAGGCACGGAAAGCATCCCTCGAGGCTATTGGCTTAGTTTGCCAATCGTGGCCCCGAAATTATGTCTTGGCCAAAGTATACACCTCATTCCAACAGGTTTTCCAAGAAGAGGTCCCAATTCTAGAAACTATGATATTGAAGTCGTTTAAAGAATTTCTACTGACAGAAGAAAAACGATCTGAAGCTGCGGCTGAGAGTGGTGCAACAGAGAGAAAGAAAGAGTTGACAGTCATGGGAGGCACAAACTTTGATGATGTCGCCAGCGCTACGACCCAAAGATTTCTCAAGGATATTACACGAATTGCTCTGGCAAGTCAAGATGAACTTGCATTTCTGGCGATGGAGGTTCTGGGTAGCATTAACCGACAAGGCTTGACACATCCCAAGGAAACAGGGGTGACGTTGATGACACTGGAAACATCTGCAAACCGTAAGATTGCAGAATTGGCGTTTATGGAACACCGTTCACTTCACGAAAAGCACGAGACGGTGCTCGAAAGAGAATACGTTAAAGCGATTCAGTCAGCATACAACTACCAGCGAGACATTGTCAAGGATTCTCACGGCGCACTTCCTGATGTGTTTCAAGCTAAACTACACTTGATGATGGAGGTTTTAAAAATTAGCAAGATGAAAAATAGGCAGCGCTTTTTTGAGAAGCTTTGTGGCCAGATCGATTTTGATATTGCGCAACTGGATGCAACTGAAGAGATGCCGCCACACCTAGATTTTGCCCGGTTCATCATCGAAAATATTGCCTTCTTTGAATATCAAACGGTTGGGGAGCTTCAAACAGTCGTGGCTACGATGGAGAAAATTGTGAGCACGACTGGCGCAGCGGTTGCCCACCTCATTGAGTCTGAGGTGTTTGATGTGCGTCTCGATCTGGACCAGACAGAACAAGACGAGGTTACGGATCAGTTGATGGCCGAGACAGTTGAAGCGCAGGCGACTGCAGAAGGAGCGCGTCTCATTGGCCTCAAGGTCGATCCAAGTCGACTTCGCCAGTTGACGACAGGAGCTGTCATTCTTCTCTGCTTATGGGAGGCCCGCACACACCTCCGGCGTCTATATGGCATGGGAACAAACCGACACGATGGCAAAGCCAAAGCTTTAGCGAAAGACCTTAACAAAGTTCCGACGAAAGTGCAGGGAGTTCACGGGGAGCGATTCTGGGACGAGGTGACGTCGCATGTCAATGGCTTAGAGACGATTAGCAAAATGGCGCAGAAATGCAAAGTCTTTTCGGAGTTAATGAACGTTGACAAGGAGCTCAAGGTGCAAGATGAAGACGAAGAGATGGTGTTGGATGAGCCCAGCACTCCCCCCAGCGAGGGCGAGGCAGAAGGTGGCATGTCTGAAAGGGGTCGCAAGAGGAAAGGCGCAAACACCCCCGGAGGCCGCAAGAAGCGAGCTCGTTCAGGATCTCAGCCACGCAGCAAACGGGGTCGGCCACGTAAGGGACCAGAGCCACGCGATGAGGATGAAGACATGGACTGGATCTAGAATTGCCTAGATGGGCCGACTTGGACCAACAGGCATCTGACACGAACTACTACTCATTATTTTTCTTTTGTCATCAATTTTTTTTTTCGTGTTCTTTCTCTCCTAGTTTCACACTGGGCTCTTTTTTTTTTTTTTTTTTTTTTTTTTTTTTTTTTTTTTTACTCTCTACTTCTCTCTATACATGGCACTGGACGCTGGACAGTGGTTGATCTACGACGCCAGGCCTTTGTTGGGCAGCGCCCTAATCGAGTATATACGGGGCGAAGATGCCAATTTGGGACACGTATTTTTGCTTTGCTTTTAAAGAAGATTTCGGACAAGAAATATTTGACGATGAAAGGCGTTTTTTGGGACACGACTGAGGACAGTTGAATGATACCTAGCTACCTGAGTTTGTACAATATTTCGCATTTCAAAGAGATGCAAGGCTAGAAGAAAAAACTAGAACCTTGATAGTGGAGATGCTATACTGCAGAATGACAAGAATAACTTGATCTTATGGTGCACTATTTCGTGATGTTCTGATAGCGGTCGTCATACTTCTACTACTGCGTGTCATAAAATAGTTTGGTGTTTTTTTTTTTGGGAGGGGGGAGGAGGAGACACTGGTGAGAGTCGATGAGTGGAAGATATGATTATTGCAGCCCAACATGACATGGCATAACGCCTCCTTCAGTTCGGTTGGCATAGCGAGTAGCCACGATGAGGTTAGTCGCAAGCTTCTCCTTATTAGTGTTAGAGCTAGTAGCTTATCGAACTAATATGAATCCTATATATATATACATACAAGTATACATATATATATGAGACGCAATCAAGGTGCGGTATATTAATGCAGACCAATGTATTGGTAGCTGCATGGTTGGAATGATGCTAAGCTAGTACGACATAGTAGTATAGAGGTGAGTTTTGTGTGGCAATAAGGTATTGGATAAAACCTGGGCTCAGTTGGTGGTAATCCAAGGTCATGCCGGTTTCTTCTCTCTTTCTTTTTTTTTTTTTTGGGGGTTTTTTTTTTTTTTTTTTTTTTTTTTTTTAAAAAAAAAAAGTCTTATGAGAGTTGAAATCAACTTATTACAGAGGGATTTGGAAGCAGGCGTGGAACGATGATGACGATATGGCGGCTTTGCTGTACAACCCAGTAAAACCAACCCCTTAGCGTATGAGGCGGTACAAAGAATCGGAGTATATTATTCCGGATTATGAACGTATTATTATGCAGAGCGGATGTGTGATTTGATGGGGTTTGCATTTGAAGGGGGGGTTTTTTTTTAAAAAAAAAAAAAAGAAAAGAAAAGAAAAGAAAAAGGCCACAAGTTATATCGTTTGATGAAGAATACTGTATGTAGTATTTCGTATGGGGTAAGGTAGTAAGTAGTAGTATACTGTATGGAATACTAATAGAATGGAATAGGAACGGAAGAAATATACGAATATGAAGTACCTCCAGGTCACACAACAGCAACGTGCAGAAAATGTTTGCTCTATCTGACGTCGGGGGGTAAAAGATGCAGCATGCAGGGGCGCATGCAGAACTGCAGACCGCAAGAAGCACCTTTTTTGAATGGAAGAATAAAGAAAAAAATGAAAGAAATATTGTTTAGCTTTTGATATTCTTTGTTTAATGATGGATGAAATGTGGCGGGAGAGTTACTGTGTTGGGCGTAGAGAGATCAATTGATTGGCTTGAAAAAGATATAAAGTGGCGAGTTATACTGTACTCCGTACAAATACCTAAGACACTGACTCGGTACCTAACGGGGACAAAGACACTCATTTTAATGTTTAAGCCGTCTTGCCATATAAATAAGAGTTCTTAGTGTCAGGGGTGGTTTTACCTATGTATTAAGGTCGACGTGTTAGTGACGCGACGGTGCCTTGGTGGTGGCGGCGGGTACGGAGCATGGAGTGGCGGAACAAGTATGGAGTACTTACGTAGGTGCCTCTAAGAAGTATACATTATTGGATCCCCCTACTCCGTTAGACTGTGAGATCATGTCTGATTAAATGTTTGAGTTGGCGGTACTGCGGGAAATTCAGATACATTATAGGTAATAAGTAAAAAAGTAAACAAATAAAGAAACAGGATAAACAACGAATCAGCGATTGGATCCCTACTAGATATTAAGGGTATTAAGGTAGTTTTAGTTGGAGTGGCTTTAATATTGAGATTGATTGGTACTAAAGTGGTACTAAAGAATATGTTTGTGTTGTAGGCGGTAAACGGACAGCTAGTACCGGCCTAAGTAGTAGTTACATACCTCCGTACTACCTAGTAGTACTGTTTGTACGCGTACAATATGCTACTTGTATGTATCCTGTTAGAGTACGGAGTATACAAGTAAATGATGGTACTTAAGCATTACTAGTACAACAGAAGCGCTATTAGGTACCCGTATTTATACTCGTACAAACGGGAAACAAAGCAAAGGAGGCCTCCTCTCCACCCTACTTAACTACTAGACTATAAAACAATAAAAGGTCACACATGGATTCGGCCCAAAGCATCTACTGATGGCTTGTTGGTCTTTGCGTTACCGATGTTGCGTTGGCAATGATCATGAGCAAGTCCATCAGAACATTTGATCGCTTTTCCAACTTGTAGTACTACCAAGTAAGGTAAATATATACAAAACAGGAGGGTTATGTGACCGATCAATGAGATCACCTGGCAATAAATACATAAAGCGACTCCTAGCAGAATACCACCTCGCTAACACTGGAATCAACCTATCACCTCCTTCTCCCCTACTAGGTACTTTGTAGTATGTATACTAAATACAAGTACGGAGTAGTAGTACCCTAGTACACTAGATACAAAGTACCTGTTACCTATCAAGGTACCACTACACTCACCGGTAGTGCTTCTTTTCCCCCTGTTAGAGCACAGTCAAATCTTGGATTAGGAGCACCAAACACCGTCATGGACTTTGACTGACCGTGCTGTTCACCAAAAACCCATTGAAGGGGGCGCTCTTTGAAAACAAGAATTCCTTTCTTCTTCATTCCTTACCCCCTCGCTTTTCTCTCTCACACTTCTCTCACACTTCTCTCACACTCTCTCACTCTCCAGATCCCTCATTCTGGGATTCCTTACGGCTTATTATTCTTCAAAAAAAAAAAAAAAAAAGAGCTTCGAATCACTCACTCTTTCTAGCTCTTTGCATAATATAGCATAGCACAGCCTGCGCCGCGCCAGCTTCTTCTACTACTTCTCTCTCCTCTTCTCTCCCCCATCAAAATACCAAAACAGCGCCTTGCATCTCTGCAAGCTCAGCCTCCTTTTCGCCTTTCGATTCGACATCAAATCCCCGCCGCCGCCACTACGCCATTTTCCCTCATTGTGTCTAGACGTCTTGGTTGCCTTGCCTAGCCGCGATAGAGATCAGAGTGATCGGTTTGCCTAACGATTTGTCATTGCCTCCACGCGGCCAAGAACCAAGCCAAGACCCGGAAGAGCTTTCCGAAGAACTGCTTCGCGCTGTTGTGTTACACAGATACTGCACAGAATATAACCAGAAAAAAAAGAAAAAGCTTCGAGAAGCTCGGTTACGGAATAAGCGCCACATACTATTTCCAAACGGCGATAAGGGGAGAAAGAAGAAAAAGAAAACCTAACCCAACCCAACCCAACCCAACCCAACTCAACCTCCATCTACGGAGTCCAAGCAAATTTACATCTACAGATTGAATTGAACCGGACACGGCTAATCACCTTTTGATTTTGCGGGTACTACCTACTGCTCTGTACATGCTACTACTCTGGTTGTATTACTAGTAATACTACTCTGTCTATACGAGTATTGGTACATACTTGTTACGCGTGTTTTATTTTGTCAGGGAACAAGGATTCTTTGCTATTAGCGGTTCCATCATCAGACCAAGCTACACACAGCCCCTGAAAGTGGAAATAATAAGGGCATAATCATCTCAAAAGGGCTCCGTATTACTATACTTTGCACGCGCGCTGCCTTGCCCTAGTGAATTTCGAATTCCAAAGGAGCATTGTCTTTTGATCGAGGCCGCCCATCAGATTTGGTTAAAAAGGGTCCCGAAGCAATCATCCTGTTTACGTTCTATACTAAAAATCACGACTCATTACTATCTATCCGAAGACCGAAAGGACGCGCGCGTCAAGTCATTCTATTGGTGTTCCAGAACTTACTGGCACTAATTCATCTAGACGCCCAAAAGAACCCAAATCCCTTACTCTTATTATACTAATATCTCAGTCTCAGTGGGGTTGGGAAGCACACCTTTTTTCTCATTTTCTGAGTGTGGACCGGGCTGTGTCAGTCAACCATGTCATCATGTAAGTTTTATGCAAAAATTCTTTTTTATGCACTATCCCATCAAAAGAACAAAAGGTTCAATTCCCGGAGGCGCCGAGCAGCATTCTTCCCCCATTCCTACGCAATCACAAACCAGTTCAATGGCCCTGTCGAGGGCTTGGTTTGTCGGGATTCTTTCATTGCGGTTGTTGTCTCTTCACCAGCATCATTAGTAGACTTTGCCTTTGCCTTTGCCTTTACCTTCCTGTCTTTCATTTACAGTAAAAAAATATTTTTATTTTTATTTTCTTGGCTTTCGCTTTCGTTTTCATAACTTAAGAGTATCGACATCTCATGCTTGTTCGATCTTGTTGAAGCTGCACGCTTCCTTTTGGAGCTCCTGCTCCTCCCCACAAACTCACGAATGTCGTCACACGAGACGGCGGACGTCAATAGGGGAAGACACAAACTAACCCACCTGCTTTCAGTCAATCATTTCAATATCAAGCGCCAGGCGCACCACGTCAGCCGTCAGAGCGATGAGACATGGAACCCCTTCCGACATGTGGCTTGGAATAAGAAGCGCGCCGACACTTGGGATGTCGGTGGTCTCGAGGAGCAGCGCAACGAAGATGGCGGCGCCGGCGGACACCTAACCCATGCCGTTTCCTCTCCCTACCCGTCGACTTCCATGGGAGATAATTCGACCTCTGGAACTGCGGCTGGTACCGAAGACGCCACAAAGCAGATGAGCGAGGATAGCAATGAAAGACCACTCATTAAACAACCACTAAGTGAAGGCGATGGCCTGCGGAACCGTAAGGGAGACCAGGACGAGAAACCTGACCCATCAGCCGTCGAAGCCGACACCAGCAAGACGAAGAAGCCCCAGAAGCAGGGCCTCATCCGCCATGTCCAGCCTAAAGAACCTTTCACCGCCGCCAACCAAATCCAGCGAACGTTGCTCAATTCGTGGATCAACTTGCTTCTTGTTGCCGCGCCAGTCGGCATTGCGCTCAATTATGTCCCCCACATCAACCGCATTGCTGTCTTCGTTGTTAATTTCATTGCTATTATCCCTCTTGCCGCTATGCTTAGTTTCGCTACCGAAGAGATTGCGCTCCGGACTGGTGAGACCCTCGGTGGTCTACTCAACGCCACCTTTGGTAATGCTGTCGAACTCATCGTTGCTATCATTGCCCTCATTGACGGCAAGGTCGCCATTGTCCAGACTTCGCTCATTGGTTCCATCCTGTCCAACTTGCTTCTAGTCATGGGATTCTGCTTCTTCTTTGGTGGCCTGCGTCGCCCAGAACAGTACTTCAACACCGTTGTAGCTCAGACTGCCGCTTCCATGCTGGCCTTGGCCGCTGCCTCGGTCATTGTTCCCACTGTTTTCGATGCCGCCGCCAACACCCCTACCGACAAGGTCGCAAAGCTCTCTCGTGGCACTGCCGTCATCCTGCTCATCGTCTACGGCGCCTACTTGTTTTTCCAGCTCAAGACACACCAGGACGTCTTCAACGAGCAGAGCCAAAAGGTACCTGCTAAGCCATGGAGCAGCGGGTCTTCGAACCCAAACCTGAAGCAAGGATTAATTGTCCCCAGTGTTATGGTTAGCCGTGGCATCGTCGACAATAACGAGCAGCAGATGACTAAGATCATTAACCAAAATGTGGATAATTCCGAAGAGGAAGAGGAGGAAGATCCTCAGCTGCATTTCTTTGTGGCCCTTGGCACGCTTGCTGTCTCTACTGCCATCATTGCCATTTGCGCCGAATACATGGTTGGCTCAATCGATGCCATTACCAAGAACGGCGCTCTGTCCGAGGAGTTTGTCGGCCTCATCTTACTCCCTATTGTTGGTAACGCCGCCGAGCACGCCACCGCCGTCACTGTCGCCATCAAGGATAAGATGGATCTTGCCATTGGTGTTGCTGTTGGATCCAGCATGCAGGTCGCCTTGTTTCTCATCCCTCTGTTGGTCGTCATTGGCTGGGGTATGGGCAACGACGAGATGAATCTGAGTTTCGACACCTTCCAGGTTGCTGTCATGTTTGTCGCTGTGCTACTAGTCAACTATCTCATCGGTGATGGCAAGAGTCATTGGTTAGAAGGCTGGCTCTTGATTTGTCTCTATGCAATTATTGCAGTCTGCGCATTCTGTAAGTCTACATATCATCTTTTTGAAGGAAACCCAACCCCCCAAACCGTGACAATTACTAACGTATCTATCTTTAGGGTATCCCGACCAAGACACTCTAGCTTCATCGAATTAGAAGAAGAAGAAGAATCTCGTCCTCGTTCTGCTTTCTGTACTATTTTGTTTCTTGATACCACACTTGCGTTCTATATTCTTCAGATTCCTCTTTTAAGTAATTTGTCTCGGTTTCAATATGCGTTTTGGAATTTACGAAAAAGAGTTTTCACGAAAAGATTAAAAAGACTATTTAAAAAAAAAATCATCAATCTACAACTTCTTAAAGCCTTTTATTTTCCTCTTATCTCAGAAACTTGGGGATAATACCGTGTAGCAACCGCTTTCAAACGACTTCTTTTTTTTTTTTTTTTTTTTTCTTTTTTTTTTTTTTTTTTTCTTCTCGATGTACTATACTTGTCATGTACACACGAAATTTACACTTCTAGCTTTTCTTTTTCTTTCTTTTTCTTTTTCTTTTTCTTTTTCTATTTCTATTTCTTTTCTATTTCTTTTTTTCTACTTTCATGGCTTTTGCTTTTTGCTTTTTTTTTTTTGCTTTTTTTTAGGGGAAGTGGTTCAAGGGCAAGGAATAACAAAGAATGTGGAGGATCCTGCGTGTTGTAGTCTGAATTGATGAAATGATATGGAATTGGCATTTTGATTTTTCTTTAGTTGACTTTTAGGGTGTTTCTTTACCGTGAGCTGGAATGAAGAAAGATTGATTTTATATGGAAGCATGTCTGTCATTGTTGTTTTGGCAAACAAAAACAAAAAAAGTTTTAACGGCCTAGATCTTAATAAATTTTCTTATTAAATTTTCTTAATAGTACTTACTTGGTAATGAATCAAGAGAGAGGGAGAGGGAGAGGGAGAGGGAGAGGGAGACAGACAGACAAAGACTCCCCTTCTGTTTACGTTTACGGATCAAGTACTTGGTGAGACATCGCGTAGCTGAAATCTCGTATTTACCATGTATTTATTATTACATTATGTAACTTGTCTCTCAACTACAGTAAATGATCCCTAAATTTAGTCCATAAGTAAATAGTCGTCTTTACAAAATAACTCACTTCTTCGATCCCAACCCCATCCCATCAAACTGCACGCTCCCTCTCCTCAAGAACATCATCGGACTCCCAATCCTCAGCGCCGCTGCCGGGCCCCCAGTACTATCCAGCGACGCCAAAACGCCTGGCGGTAAGCCCAACGTCGGGATGCTCGTTTCCGGCACAGCTTCCAGCCCAGGTGGGTTCGCTACCGCAGCCGTGGCGGGGGTGCCCTGGATGCGCTGACCCTTTTCTAGCGTCTCCTTGTAAAATGCCTCGAGGCCTGATGCGTCGGAGCAGAATGCCTCGAGCTCCTCTTTGATGGCTTCGGGTTCGCGGAGGTGAGCGGCTGCGAGGGCTGGGGGCTGGAGGTGTTGCTGCTGGTTTTGGGATTTGCCGATGGGGCTGTCTGTTGTTGGAGTAGAGGATGTGGTGGGCTTGAGGCTGGGGGAGTAGTGGTGATAGGGATGGTGGTGATGGGTGTGGTGATGTTGCTGCAGGTGATGTTGTCCCCTCACAAAGCCTTGGTGAGTAGCATGGTGTTGCAGCGGTGGTGGAGCTTCGCTGTTGACGAATGAGCCCATAATCACTGATTCGGAGAGCCCAAAGGTGTCGTAGGATGCCACTCGCCCGCTACCTCTATCAATCTGAAGATGTGGCTGCTCAATCGGAGTAAAGTTTCGGACAGCCGCATCCCTCTCCTTCAAGGCTCGCCTACTGTACAGCCGGTTTGCTATTATGAGGAAATTGCCATCATCGGTTACTTGGGCTAGCACAACCCCCGAGCGATGAATGTACTGCGTGTACTTGTAGTCTGGTCGCCCCCAGGAGTAGCTAATGTCGACGTTACTGGGGTAGTTGGAAGCTGCCTCAATATCAAGCACGAAATCAAAATGCCGCAATATGGACTTTTGGTAAAAGTGTTTGGTAGGCACTGTCTGGGGCCCTAGAGAGTTGGGGTCGTAGTACGTCTCTGGTTTCTGATCGGGAGGTTGGACGCTGAGCTTGATAACATATGGCTTTCGAAAGGGATTGACTTCCATGATCCTGCTGGACTCTTTAATGGGGACCTCCACGAGGCGAAGGCCATACTGGCTGGCTTCACGCTCCCAAGTATCGACAGCATCTTCCACAAGTTTGGCCGTTGCATTCATCCAGTCCATCCTGACATGGTAGCAGTTATCAGGATTATGGAGGCGGTCATAGTGCAGATCAATCCGCTCAGGGCGATATGATCTCTTCCTAGGATCTATATCATACTTGATGACCTTGCTAAGAACAACTTTAGGGCGACTCTTAGCCACGTGTGTTGCTGATAGCGTAGGCGTGCTTGTTAGCGATGCTGGTGAATGGTCGTCGTGCACTGATCTGGTTCTACCCGAACCGGTTGATGATTCCGTCGATGGCGTTGCTGGCATGGAAACTTCTTTCTTTTTGCTGCCAAACCAGCCAGGCTGCTGCTTCGCAAATTCAGGGGCAAACTGGTAAAAGTAGTTGCCATCTCGGAATCGGTGCCGCCTTTCGACATGCACAAAAAGCCCCTTAGACTTTTCCTTCTCTTTCTCTTTTTCCGGTGCTTCCTTGTCTTTGTCCTTCTCCTTGCCTTTAGGCTCTTCCGGAACCATTAGTGCATTTCCTAAATCTTCTGCGTCCTCACGTGTATCAAGATCATCAAAATTCTCTAGTAGCCATGTCGTCATATCAGACCCGAGGAAAGAATGGTAATGCAAACGAAGATGCCAGCGACGGTTTCGTAGAGGAACGCCGCCATGATCCACAGGTTGCTGCATGGCTTCGGCTAAGACTGCAAAGTTCAGGTTCGACTTCTCAAACCGATCCTTCCTCGACAAGAGCTGATGCTTTTTACTCATGCCGCCCTCGGGGCCCTCGATCAAAGGCAGCGTTTCCAGCTCGGCTGCGATGACAACAGACGGATCCTCTGTCTTGTAGACAATATCCAGTGGGCTGCGGTCCAGTTGTCGACGACCTCTGGCTGTCTGGAATCGGCGTTCTGATGGTGATATATAACGGTTCTTCTGCCATAGCTGAGCCAAACGCTTGATGCCTTCAATCCTAATCTCTTCAGGATACAAGCCGTTTTGGGTCCTGGGCACTGAAGGGTTGTGTGCGACCAGTGGAATGAGGACGAATCGAGTTCTCCAGAATCGCAAACTCTCCATCATCTCATCATGATGGCCCGCAGCATATGAATCAATCATGTTCCAATTGCGATCTGGCCTTGGGTTCGAGAGCAGCTCTATGCGTCGAGTTTCATAGTCCGTATCAAACAGCGTTCGAATGGCCGGCTTATATATCGAAGAGAATCCATGTGGCAATCCTGACATGTCCGCTGTGGGTTTTCTGACATAGATGTTGACTTCAACTTCGGTCCCGTTTACGCAGGATAGCTGATGAATGATATTGCCGACGGACATAAATATGCTTGTGCCATCTTCAAGAACTTGGTCGCGCGAGAAGATATCTGCAAGTTTGATGACTTTCTGGCCAAACGCTCTGGCGACAGCCGGTCCGACCACTACCTGAAAACCTTGTGAAAATCGGAGGCTAATTAGTTCATTGATAAACTCTTGCCGAGACTTTGGCTCCTCTGACAGCTCATCATCCGCGTTTTGGTCTACATTGTACGGATGCCTCTGATACTCAGTATCAAACTGCGATTTGGTAGGAAAATATTCGGTCGTCAATGGGACTGCGGCAGGGCAGCACAAAGTCTTCCACTTTTGGATTTTCATTTCCGATATACGCGGGAAAATGTGCTGCCAACGGGTGTGTAGATTGGCCTCATTTATTTGATTTCTCTCCGGGTCAGATGGATTCAGCACCACCAACCAGGGGCTGATTGCTGATGTCGGAGAAATTGTTGAAGGGGGTTCCGGTGTCACGCCAACGCCAGCCCGAAGTTTGCTCAAAACTACTTTATGGTCCTCTGTTCTATATAAGTTTTGAAATAAGTCGTTATCTTCTTCAAGACTATCACTGCGAGCACGCGACGCTGAAGGATGAGCTGGGTTTGCTGCTTTTAAATGGTGTAAATTCATCTCATGCCGGCTCGACCCATTCTTCTTCAAGATAGGGATGCTTGGCGTAGATGACATTCTGTCAATTGCTGAATCGGAAGTTTCTGGCCTGAGTTTACTTATCGAGAAGGGAGATTGGCTCCTGATAGTCTGAGGCGTGGATGGTCTGAGATCCGAACGTGCTCGAGGGGTCGACGGTCGTACATTTGACTTAGAAACAGCTGCGTTGACAGTTTCGGCCTTCACCTCAGCTGCTGCGATCTTTGGGGCCGCTATGCCAAAGCCTCGCTGCCCAAGGCTGATTTGTCTTATAAACTTAGGTTGTTTTAATGGCAGCGTTATCTTGGAAATGGCTGAATGTTGCTGTGGTGCTGGAGGTGCTGGTGGAGGAGGAGGAGGAGGAGGAGGAGGAGGAGGCGGCGCTTTCAATGGTAGAGGCTCTGGTACCCTCCTCTTGGAAAACATATCCGGCTTTTCTATCTCTGCCTGGTTCATTGAGAGCTTCCGAGCGGAAGGGACATTGCCAAATAATCTCTTTTCCGGAAGTGATGAGCCTAGAACGTTCAAGTCTTCTATATGGTGTCTTCGAGTAACGTCATCAAATTTGACACCTGCTTCTGAGGTATGGTGGTGTCGCTTGTGGTGAACCAAGATAGCCCTAGAGTCATCAAATTCCTGCAGCTGCCTCCATGAAGGTTTTTCCACAGGTCGAGCAAGCCTTTCAGGCGAAAATCTTTGAAATCCATGGACGCTTTCGACTAGGTGATCTGGGAGACGGAGTGGGGGAATGTACAAGATATCGCCGATACCCTCTTGGCGCCTCTTTGAGAGGCTACTATGCTCAAAGATATTACTAGGATAATTAGGATCTGAGTGTAGAGGTGTGATTTCAATTTCATTCGTATCAAGAGCACTCCTCATTTGCAGGTCGTACATTCGACACCTTATTTTAAAATCGTCGTCGTCGTTTTGCTCCACTCTGTTAGATACGGACAGGGCGACGCCCGCGTAGGAAAGCGCTTCGTTTGAGGTACCAGTCCAAAACGACACGTGTAACCACTGGGGCAACGCATAGCACCATTCATCGCGGCTACTAAGAGAAGCTAGATGCTCAACGCGGCGTATCATGTCTCTGCTCTTTGTCGGAGAGAAAGAATCAGGGATGGACTGGAAGCTGCCGATGAGGGGGGTTGGTTGATTTGGGGTGCTATCGCGGCTGTGAAACGACCTCGACAGGGACTGATGACGGTCCCGAGAAGATTCCTCTGTTGCTGAGAAACGTGGATTCCGATACTTGAACAATGGAACGGAATGCAGAGGCATTTGAGCCATGCAAATCAAATCGATGCCGATGCCATTTCCTACTAAGGCTTCTGTGGTTCTTCGCAGCGTCTCATAATCAACTTCGAAGATGCCAGCGCCAGGACTGATGACGCCGATGGAGATGCCTGTCCTAGCCAGATCTCGATCAATAAAGTCGTGAGCAAACTGGGCACAGGCAAGATTAATGGCTTCTAGCACATTGCCGTGGATGGCGAAAGATGATTCGGCTTTAATTCGACTGACAGGTTCATTCCCCGATGCACCTTCTTTCGAGAACTCTGACGGATATGCTGCCTGGTGGTGCTGGGTGATGTCTCTTCGAAAGAAATTCAGTTCTCTCTTCAGCTGGTATAGGATTTTGGTCCACTCCCCACTAGCCATTTCGCTTACTACCACTCGATAGAAGTCTTTGTATGGCCGTCGGTTTCCGTATGTCTGAACCCCCGTGTAATTATCCATTTGAAGCGCGCTCACGTCTAGCTCATTCGTCAAACCAGTGTCATACTCGACACGAGCAAATAGCACAATGCTAACCAAGTGCTTTACCCTCAGAAGAGCCCATCTCTTAAATAGTGCAGGCAGAAATCCGTTGACAACCTTATTGAACATGATCTCGCCGGAGCTATCAGAGTCAAAATCCCACATCTCCTTAGCCATTTGTATGAACAGAACGTATCTAGCCGACTCGCTGCGAAAGATTGGCCTTGTCTCTCGACCGAAAAATGCAGAGTGGACGCTATTCCCATCAACATAGACAGTTGAGATTTGAGCCTTTATGGTGCCCATGAAGAAGAGAGACTGCCCCTTGTAGATTGTCCTTTGAGTGAGCTCTCCGACGGCTACCCTCCACATATCAGCTCGTGATAGATACTGGTCTTTGAAAACTATTTCAACGTGTGTAGCTTCGGTGGCTGGGTGGTCATTGTCGACCTAGGATATATAGATGTTGGTCAGCGAATTTATAAAAGAGTTTTGATAAAGTAGAATGCTTGTATGCTTGAGGAATGTACGTACTGGTGCCAACATAACAATCGATCCTTTCTTCATTGCAAAAGCATCCGCAATGTGCTTGGCAACGTAAACCTCGGTATCTGGTAGTCGGGCTTTTGTCTCCTTGGGCATATCCTTTGCGACAAATATGTACTGATAGCCCAGGCAACTCGGATCGCAAAGACCGGCGCTTTGGTATCGCGAGCTGCCATTATCCTCATGTGTCTGCTTCTTGAGGCTTCCGAATCCCACTGATGATTTCGGCAAATCCGCTTTTAGGACAGCAATGGACATCAAGGTGCCGGGTTTGATATCGCCGCTAATCAGGTCTAGGTTCAACAGCACTTCGTCCCGCGAGTATCCTTCGTTGACTGTTACAGCGCAGAAGCGCTCTACCTTGCGCGGCTTCTCATCCTTTACAGTTGAGTGCGTGGACATGCTTCCTGGAGAAGCTGGCGATATTTCAGATGCGCGGTCGGAGTTCGTTGAGCTCGAATGTCGAAGATGATGGGACCAAGGCGGTCCCCTCCGCGGAGCCGACGGTGCTGCGCCAACATTTCGGGACATGGAGTCGGCTCGTATTTAATTATAGTGCCAGGTTCATAAATATTGGTGTATGGGAGCATAGCGCGTTAGCGAGTTGCAAAATGTTTGCCAGTTCTGTTGTTGATTCGAATCGCGCAACCTTTAACGGATGATAGATGGTTGATTCAACAAGCCGCAAGATAAGTGGCAGAATGGAGCTTGATGATAGCAAAGTAGTCTTACCGCCTTCTTCTTTCATCTGCACTGTCCAGCTGATGGTCATGGCGGCTATGGGGCTGGAGACTCTGGGTATTTGTTACCCGCCTCATACCCTGAATCACGTACTCCATACTTGGAGTTTCTATTGTGCTCCATATCTATTATACCTTGCTCGCCTGGTAGCTTGTACTGTGTTTCCCCAGACGAGCTTTATGTCTTAACTCTTGTTAGACATAAATAGGTACTTACTCAGGCACCTACCGAGTAGTAATACCCTGCACTCCTTCAAGTAGATATGTGTGTTGTAAATCAACTTGTGTTGAGTTTGCTCAACATTATTTCTCCCTGAATGCAATAGTTTTAAATAGCCGAATCACTACTATTACTTGTCATACAGGAGATGCCGAAAAACAAACTTGAAAGAATTTGCGACAGCGACGGCGACGGCTTCACGGTAGGAGATTATTGCCGTTTGTGAATTTGCTACGGCATATTCCCGTCGTCTAAAGAAGCAAAGCCAGGTGCAATATGGCCCCTGGCAATCTGCTCTATAATTCCGCTTACTTTTCGGTGCTTCATGATACAAGCAGGTAGAAGAATTGTAATAGTATTCATCAAGCCTATACTACGTAAATGGTGGTGTTAGTGCGAAAATTTAACCTGGCCTCTTTAGAGTGCTTTCATGATCTACGTCCTAGCGCGCGTACTCCGTACAACGACGTATATCAAACTGTCGTAGCATCAAGGCTAGATTTCTATAATAGTTTGATCAGAATACTTGTTTGCACTTAGCTTCCCGTATGTAATACGGAGTGTTCACCGTGATCCGTGAAACTAAGCATAGGATTTAACACAATAAAACCTTCAGATTATCTTCAAAAGCGAGGATTTCGACTACTAGGATGCTAGGGCTGCCCGTGTCTTGTCAAATCACCACCAGCAGCAAAGCGGTATTACTACATCCCCGCTTCGGGCATATCGGAGCTCCTGAACGGGGATCATAGTTTGCCGACTATTCGATATCCGTATGTCGCAGTTGATTGAAGACGTCCCTTTTTCTGTCATAGCACTGACTGCGACTCACCTCGCCTTTCTCTGGTTATAAGAAATCAAAGACCCTTGATAGAATTCCTTTTTCCTGCCTGGAGTAGGATAAGATTTATTTTTCGTTTTTTCGAAAGGAACATGATGATCCGAATCAGTCGCAAACAACGCTTACTCGCGACAATAGCTATTTCTTTTTCTTTTTTTGTGGCCGAGCTCATTGGTATGTTGACCGTGATCATCTCGAGTATCAGTCGCCTCTAACGTTGATATAAAGCTGGCTTTTACACTCACTCTCTAGCGCTCGTTGCCGATGCGTTCCACTATGTAGGCCGAGTTAGAAACTGAGGCGAGAACGTTGCTGATCCATCATAGATGAGTGATCTGATTGGATTTATAGTGGCCTTGGCTGCTATCATGGTTTGTTTTTGATCTCCTGAGATGTACTGACGCAGCGACTGATGTGGCTCTTTCAAGATATCCGAGCGTCCAAGTCCACCGCCACAGCAACTCACATTTGGTTGGGCGCGTGCAACACTCCTAGGCGCATTCTTCAATGGGGTTTTCCTTTTAGCACTCGGTGTCAGCATCCTTGTTCAAGCCATTGAGCGGTTTGTTAATATGACTGGTGAGTTATAGCATTTAGTTTGCAGAACAGCTGAGCTAACGATTAATACTATGGCAAGTCGTCGATCAGCCAAAGGCTGTCCTGATCGTAGGATGCATTGGTCTGGGACTGAACCTGCTAGTCTTGTCATTCCTTCATGGTAAGCTCGACCTTGAGCTAGGTTCGCGAAGTCCTAAGAGAATGCTGACACACAATTGTTAAGAGCACGATCATGATCATGCCCACGGGCACGGGCACGGCCATGGTCATGAACATGGACATGACAATAATAACGATCATAGGCATGAGGTCCTTAGCGAGGAGGACGCTGCCATAAGGGCGAGTGACGGGACGGCAGCTGAGGCGGAAGCTCGGCTTACGTCAGTGAGTATACTTCACTATTGAGTTGTAATGTGCCACACTGACCAAAACGGCTGTACCAAGGCTTCCAATGGCCACCATGAGCACAGACACACATCAGTTGTACCATCTCTCCCAGGTAGAGATTTGGGGATGTTTGGAGTTCTCATTCATGTCGTTGGCGATGCTATTAACAACATTGGCGTGATAGTGTCAGCTCTCATCATCTGGAAATCCCATGGAGAAGCAAGATATTATGCCGACCCTGCGATCAGCGTGTTCATCTCACTGATGATTTTTCTGACCGCTTGGCCATTGACAAGGAACAGCGGTCGAATTCTGCTGCAGATTGCTCCCAACGAGATTAATCTGGAGGACGTGAAGCATGATATTGAGATGGTCAGTGTGAACATTCTCCTTAGCTGTCGCAACAATGGGAAAACTAATGATGAACATGTGGTTGAAGATCCCCGGTATTGAGTCTGTCCATGAACTTCATATCTGGCGACTGGACCAACGCAAATCTATTGCCTCTGCCCATGTCGTCGTCGACGGTAGAACCGTCAAAAGTTTCACAGACAAGGCCAAGATTATTATGGAATGTCTTCACGCGTACGGCATCCACTCGGTAACGCTACAGCCGGAGGTACATCCCGAGGTACATTCTTCTGTTGATGAATTGGAAGTCCATAGTACATCGGTATCCCTAAGATCAGATGCTACAACGGCGACTGAAAGGCGACGAGATAACAGTTGGGATTGCCAGATTCTATGCGGAAGTCATTGTGGTGGGATGAGATGCTGCACACCGATACAGATCTCCTCCTAAGAAGCCGAGATTGCCAATTGGGGGTAACTATGTTTATGCTTTAGGTAAGAAAATGCGTGAGATTACCAATTTGGAAAATAAAAATAAAAAAAATAAAAAAATAATACAGGACATTCGCAGATTAAATCTTGATCTTGCATATTTGGCGAGGAGAAATTAAATCCGAGTTGAAGTTGAAGTTGAAGCCACTTTGACAAATCCTAATAGTGATCGAGGCCATCAAGGTTCTCGTCAGAACCCCCGCACGACTTTCAAGCCTGAGCCCGTTTACGGAGCACAGCTAATAAATACTACAATACAGTATAGCTTTAGACTTCAAGTATCACTATCGATATCTCGGTTTTATTTTCGAAACTGTTAAATGTTTTTAATATTCTCACTTTAATCTTTTTTTGCGATTTCAGTTGCCTAGGATCACATGCCTTTTTCTCTTAAGCTCCTTCAAGCGACGTTCCGATAGATAAGTGATTTGTTTCTCCGAGTTCCTGTTCTAAAAATGCCTTAGTGTCTAAGAATGCTCCGTGAATAGCATATGCTGGTCCCCGTTCGGTAGGAGTGACCGATTTAAATGCGCTATACGACTCGCGGATAGTGGCAAGCGGCGAATGTGGATGAGCATGAATCAATTCACCGGCTGGCTGTGGGATTCCAACTTACCGAGGTGCGAGTCTCTCGTGCAGAGAGGCGGCATCTCCGGAAACAATAGAACCCTGTTCAAAGGCACGGCGATACATCCATTGCAACCGGCACTAAGTGATATAAGTCATTTACAGTACGCCAGTTTTCTTGTGTGCTAGTCTCGTGACGGTGATCTTTGGCTGGTAACTAAAGGCAAGCATTTCCAACTAGCTCTAAAAAGTGCCAGATTATTAGGCTATGAAACATGGAAAAGCCGACACATTGACAGCAGCAGTTAACCACGAGTGGCCGACTAAGATTTTGGCTGCCCTCTCGGATACATGCATAGCAGCTTCTGTACTCCATATTCCCTTTTCGTACGAAGTATCTCTAATAAGAAGAATATGCGGCGGCGGGCGGGACGCACAGGTAACAAGGCTGCTTTTGTACACCATACATACAGAATTACGCACACCTACATCATTCCACATGAAGCGAATCGTTGACTGAACTGGTCTGTACGACATAGATCTGGCTTACCAAAAAAAAAAAAAAGGACTTTATTCCATGTGCTGCTATTATCCAACTTTGAGCTTCATTTTCATCGAGTTTATTGGAATGACAAGAGAAGGAACCAAAGGTTCTAGAAGAATATTTCATTAGCAAATGGCAATACACTCAGCCATCCCCATTGGGCGAACTCAACTGGAGCGAGTCGTGATTTGGTGGAACTAGCTTTTGATGTGGGCTTTTGTGTTTTTCCAACGAAGAATGGTTTGGAAGTGGAGCAACGAAGCGCTTTGACGTCTTGGCTCGTTCGTCCGGAAAGTTCCGGATAAGATGTCTCATAGAGACGGATGCTAAATTCATATTAAGAAGACTGTGCTGTTGGATCTCTATTAGACGTTAGCCGCATATTGGAAGTTCTAGGCTAGAAGCCAACAGACGAGGTGGACTTGAGCCTAATACGGAGTACACAGATTGGTTTTTGCCCTTCAATGTTGACACTCTCTCATTCTGGTTGCTGTGTGATACTTGTGTGGCGTTTTTTACTCCATGCTCCATACGGATGGAGTACATCTTCTGTACGGAGTAGTTTGAATGAGATCGGACTTAGTAGGCTCGGAGACGGCGTCAAGCTTGGGATTACTAAAAGAAACAATCATGTGCCACAAACTTTGCTTGGCACTGCCCATAATCATAGCTACCCTCTTGGGCAGCAAAGAGAAAAGAAAAGACAAAGAAATTGATGGTGATATCTTAATTTGTTTCGCAGCAGATTGTTATATATTCATTTAGATATCTGGAACATCAAACTGAAGCTTAAGAATAAATATGTGAGGCACCAAGAATCTGACGAAGTATTCTACAAAGAAGCATTCAATATTGCATTGTCCTGTTGGAAGATGTTAGCCTGGTTCTAGCACTTGGCTCTTGTTAATAAAATAGAGTACGTAGTCCCATTCGGAGATCTATGGTAACATAACCATATTGTACCTCCTCATCGGCGGTTAGTAACTAGTAGTACAAGACCCTTTATTAGGTAGTCATTATGGAGAACTGCTACTCCGTGCTCGGTTCCTAATAGTAGTTAGCCCACCACAGAGAAACAAGCCCTCGCTGGTAAACTGCCGAACACCGCATGCTCTAGAAGAGCTAGGCTGCGATCTTGCAACGAAACACTTTGATACCTCTGTAAGAAGAAAGAATACTATGAAATGCGGGCGCAGCTGCAGGATGATTGTTTATGAGCGACCAGCAAACTAATATAATATTACTAGTAGTAGTACGGAGTACAAGTACGAAGTAATAGAATGTTCCCCGTACTTCCTAACAGTACCCATTAGTATTTGGCTGGTTAAGATGGGTCTCGCTTCTCGCTAAAGCAGGTGACGGCAGAGATTTCTTTCCATGATTGTAATGCTTGTCTGCAGCATGCTGTACGACATTGCCATATGCAGTGTGATGTCGGGCCGGTACAGAGTAGAGTTACAAGCATAACCTCGGACACCGACAAATGATATCTGCTAAACATTAACTAGGCCAGAGACGACACCTAGATGAGCTTCGGTCAATAGGCTGGGAACATTGTGCTAGTGGTAATTGACACATTGCAAGTGATGAATAAAAGAGACGGTCTGTCGCTCGGCGCGGCCGAGAGATGATGAATGAACAACTGGTACCGGATTCATGAACCTGGAGAAGAGGGCATCCACCAGCTCATTGGGCATCGTGAGCTGTTGGCCCCATTGGTGCCCGGCTCCTCTAATTTGGACGTACGGACCCGTCTACAAGTACAGTATATATGTATGTACTCCGTACATGCCTGGTGGTAGTACGTGAGATGCCGGGGCATTATGCGTCTTTGCTGCCACTCTCTCAATCTCCCCTGCTCTGTTGGTCTAGCCCTGACGTGTTTAGAGAAATATGATGATGTCAAAACCCAGGCGATCTCGCAGCGCTGCAACATCCAAGAGGAGTCATCTCCGCAGCAATGCTATACTGTACGCATTGGTTAAAGATGTGCAACCAAAGCAAGGCAGAGAGTACATGCGAGAACTGTACGGAGTACGGATTACTAGTAATAGTACTAGTACAAAGTAGTATAGTTGTTTGATTTCATTTTTTTTTTCTCGCTGCTGCCAGTACGAGACCCATTGAAGACCCTGGATTTTCATCTTGAAGAGCTCTGGCCCTCGCGAGATCAACATTGCTGTGGATATGGCTCGAACAAGGCCGATACGCTGTCCCTGGTCATCCATTTGCTGGTTTGGTCATTCGCTCGAGGAACAACCTTGTAGTGCTAGGCGGGGGGGTGGGCAGGCAAGCAAGAAAGGGATGATGGTGGGAGAACCGAGAGGCGCCACGATTTCAGCAAGTCTACTAAATAGTACTCCATAATAGTGCTTGTACTTATACTCGTAGGTCCAGCCTTCCAGCCTGGTCTACCGTATTACCTCGCGAAATTCGACTTTACTCTAAGTGG